>PVHY01015910.1:0-34966 GCA_004024945.1 Uropsilus gracilis
TTTTTTTTTTTTTTTTTTTTTTTTTTTTTTTTTTTTTTTTTTTTTGCTCAGGGACAAAGGACAGTTCATGTAAGTACATAGTGAAAGAGAGGGTGATTGACTGTAAGTATCCAGCAATCAAAAAGTCAAACTCATGTCATTTGCAGCAATGTGAATGGAGTTAGAAGGAATCATACTAGCTGAAATAAGCCAGAAAGAAAAAGAGAAATACCGGATAGTCTCTTTTACATGCAAGAGATCTGGAAAACAAACAAAAGGCCAAGAAAAAAAAATTAACAAACTGACAACAAAGTTAAAGTATATAGCAAGAGAAGGGGAAGGAGAATGGGCTAAATTGGGGAAGGGATGAACACAAGTGACTAGGATGACAGTTCACAGGTGACATGGTTGTGGGAGAACTTCAGGGTATGCAACAATATAAGAATATATATAAATAACAATTTAAAAAATGGGAAAATCTAAAAAATAGTTAAGGACCCAAAATCCTCCACCTTAGATCACTGGGTTTCTTCCTCTTTATCCCCCTCCCTCTTCTTTCAGTCTATTCCTCTTGTAGTTTCAATTCTGTAGTCAGATTTTTCTAGGGCTCATTTGGTTTAGTCTTGTTTGCTCCTTTGTTTTGATCTTTCTCTATTCCATGTGAGTGAAAATAACTGATATTTGTCTTTTTTTGACTTATTTCACTCATCTTTGTATCTTTCAGTTTCAACCATGTTGTCATCATTAATGGCAAATTTTCATGTCTTTTTATAGCTGAATGGTATTATATTACATATATATATACTGCATCTTCTTGTTTACGCATTTTTCCTTGGACACTTAAGCTGTTTCTGTAAGTTGGCTATTGTAAATAGGGCTCCAATAAACATAAGAGTGCACATGTCCCTTTAAATTATGTAAGATAAACGTCAAACACTAGACTTGCTGGGTCATATGCAATATCTATTTTAGTATTTTGAGGAACCTCCATGCTGTGTTCATAGGGGCATACTAATCTACATTCTCACCAATAATGGAGGAGAACACTTTTTTACCCACATCCTCACTAATATTTGTTGTTTCTGATTTCTTTCACACAGGCCACTATCAGAGGCATGAAGTGGTATCTTATCGTGGTTTTAATTTGCATTTCCCTAATGATAAATGATATTAAATAATTTTCTTATGTCTGTTTTTCCTTTGATGAAGTAGGTTTTAAACTCTCTGCCCACTTTTTTGATTAGGTTGTTTTCTTATTGTTGAGATGTATTAGTCATTGGCAAATCTTGAGTATTAACTCCAATTTGGATGTATGGTGTGCAATTATTATGGGTGCTTTAGTGATGGGTGTGGTGACATACAACTGAAGAGGTGTGAACCTATTCCCCTATTTAATATAGTGCTAAAAGCCAGTGTTATTTCAATAAAAATATTATGGAAGTAAACAAAAGGCTAAAAAAAGTAAAATTATAATTCAAGAAAATTTTGTAAACAAAAATAAATAAATGTCAAGGGAAGAGACCCAGAATGAAACTTACCTTGCCAGCACCTTGGTTTTGTCTTGTCAGCCTTTAGAACTATGAGAAGATACATTTTTGCTATTTAAGCCATACAGTTTATGTTTGTTTAGGCAGTGCTAGCTAATATACTCCCACAATATATAATATGTGTGTATGTGCATTAGCTACATCCCAATAATATATAAGATATGTGTCCTAGCTAGGCAGAAAGTTTGAAATACTTTATTGGCTCCCCTGACCTTTATAATATTGTTTAAGTATCTTGACAACTCCTACTGATTTTTGAACAATTTTAAATGTATATTCCTTCCCTGTCTTAACTCTAGCCAGTTCCAACATACCAAATACGAAATTCTTTCTAGTTACATAAGAACATTTATTCAAATCAATTTTGTTCATACAGCCTGTGTTTAGAACTTCATCTCTTTCCATCTTTATGTACAAATCATCTAATTATCCTTTAACATATAGCTCACTCCTCAATTCTTCCAGAAAGCTTTACCTCAGGTTAGTCTATACTTTCACAATTCCTATTACATATCTGCATTATTGCTTTGAACAATCTCTTTTATGTATTTATTTATTTTTTACAATAGACAGATAGCTTTTTTAAATTGGAGTAATACTGGTTTATAACATCATATATGAATTAGGGTTGTAGGGTCACACCTTTCAGGTGTTGTCACAACAACATATCCAACACCAAAGCACACATTGTCCTCCACCATAATCCACTGGATTTACTCCCTGTCCCTTTCTTCCATGTACCTTCCCACTAGCCTAAACTCTGCATCAGATGTCTAGAGTTTGCTTTGGTTTAGTCTGTAAGTTCTTTGAGAGCAGTGATCACCTCTTCCTTTTCCTAATCCTTTTTAGTTACCAGATGTATAAAGGTGTTCACTAAATATTATTGAATTAACAAATAAATGTGTCTAAAATAGTGACTTGGCCTAAAGATTGCATATTCAATAAATGACAGCTATTACTACTTCTTCTATGCACTGGTGCTAATTCAGCATTAGTATTCTGTAGGAAATGTGAGAACAAGAATGAGATTCAAGAAAAACACATGTTGGGGTAGATTGACAGATTTTTTTCTGATACATTGTGTCTTCTTTTTAAATTATTTTAAATTCTTTAGCATATAGCTAATGCTGTTTGTATTAAAAATGCTTCACATTGTTGTATTAAAAAAATGCTTCACGTAGGTCAGAGGAGGTCCTTTGTAATCCATAAAACTTACAATTCAGTTATAGTAATGTTGTTCGTTCTTATCTACACAATGTTTTTTTTAAAAGTAAGAAAAGCAAATTGCTCTAGTGTAAATTACAATATAGGTAGAATTTGAAATTTGGAACTAATGATTTTTTTTTCAGTTGACTGATAATTTGAGAGAAAAGTAATATCACTTGACTTCACTCTGAAGCACAGATTCTGAAAAATCTATAGTTCCAGCAATCCAAAAAATTTCAACCTCCTATAAATGGAGAAATAGAAAGTGGTTTTATTTTCCACTTGTGCTGTATGTGTCTATTTCTTGAAAAATGCTATCTGAAGTGGGTAGAGGGAAAGTAATTCAGGTTAATAATTTAAACTAGAAGTACATGCATTGAAGGTACATTGAAAATGTCATAAAAAAAGGCATCTCATGTGGGAGCCAGGTTAGCTCTAAGTTTTCTTTTAAAAACAGGTTTACCTGAGAAAGTAGCAAAGTAATTGCATCTTTTATTTTCTTTCATTGCACAAAATATCAATAAATACTGTTGGTTTTGAGCATTTTCCATTCAAAGACAATCTTTATTCTTTTTTTTATTTCTATATTTATCACTAGTTTAAATTGTTAGAATATGATGCTGCTACATTTTTCTGATTGAAAAAGTCTATGAAAAACATATCTTGAGTTGATCATTAAGAACCAGGTAATTTTTTTTATTCCTTGATATCATAATATATGATTTTGTAAGTAATTTGTTCTTATTCCTACTTTTCCTTATATTTCCTTTTAAGACTATAGATAGTATACTGTGACAAAGTTTTGCTGTTTATGTCACTTCCGGTCAACGTTTAATAACTGATCTGTATTATTCAAAATTCATTGTACTGATGGAACATTTAACTATTTTCAACCTATTTAATAAGGACAGACAAAGGTTAAATTTCATTTCACCCAGGAGAAAAACAAGTTAAGCCTTTAAGGCTTAATACAAATGGCTCTATTTGATAAAATCTTTATTTCTTTATTCCTTCAATTCCTCATTTTTTCCTCTAAAAGTCAAGAAAAAATTACACTTATCCATGCCTAACAGTCAGGTCTAAGGAACTGAAGACTGAGATTACAACTCTGCATTCATTTTTGTGTCCCCACATAACTCCGAACACCAAAGCCCTCAATAATCATTTGGTTGAGTCAGACCTAGTTATTATTTAGCTTAATAGACTTCATAATGCTATTTTGTGATTGAGTGGAGGATCTTATATAGTCATCTGTTAAACACAACACCAAAATCCAAGAAGACAGATTCAGATACCTCATAGACTTGCTAGTTGGTTAAATAACTGACTAAATATTACCTCTGGTGGGATATAGGATTTGGATGTGCATCGGGGTGTTAGGACATAGTTTTGATTGCAACATCTTCATTGAAAAACACATAGGAAAAGTTTGTTATGCCGACAATCAAAACTCTGTATATTTACATGCAAGCCATGAACTAAAACCATTTTCTGCCTTACATACATATCTTAAATCTTGAATGATATGGAGGAAATAATGAACCAAATTTAATTAATAATTAATTAATTAATTGTAATATTGTATATATAAATCCAATTTATTATTCATATTTATAGATTAGTAATTTCAAGATTCCAGGACTCATGGATCAGAAAGGATTCACTCAAGTAATTATATTAAAATCGTCACCACCATCTCAAATAGAAAAACATCATCCAGTGTGTATGAACTTATAATTACAATAGAAGAGCATGGGAGGTATCTATGGAAAATGGAGGTGGGGTTAGAAAAGACAAGCTTTTGAAAGTGACCACAGCATTAAATATTAATTGATCTCCAAAATTGTCCTTTCAGAGGAAAAGATGTTTTAATTTGGTAATATTTGAGCTCATGCATGAATATCATTGAATCTCTGCTCCAGAGATCAAATAGCAAAATCTAAAATCTCACTCAATTCTCAACTCACAATTTAGTCTTCAAAGTATTCCCCAAGATTGGGGTGGGTGATAATTTTTGTGGCTGATCAGTTTAAACTAATATATGGAGAGTCAGGCAATTCTATCCAGTTAGCCTCTATCATAAAGGACCATTTTATAAGTCTTTATTCAGACAAATTTTTAAAAAAAACATTTGTGGAAAAACAACAGAGTATGCAAGGAATTTATTATAATTTTTACACATTTTTGAAAAATAGTTCTTCAAACTAATCTCTGAAAACACTTAAATTATCCAACAGTGCATTTAAAAACATTATAAAACATCTAACAAGTCTATCTAAGAAGCATCATGTGGAAAAATATCAAGTTTATTTTCAACCAAAACATTTATTTGCTAGACATATCAGAATTGTACAAAATCTCAAAAAGTATAGATCTGGTATCAGGACAACTCTAATTTAGTATATATATTACATATTCTATTTATTATTTAGCTAAATATTTTGCACTTTAAGAGTTAAAAGATATATTCAACCCTCACTTAAAACCTACACAGTCTAGCATTAGCCACATTTACATAGTCTTTAATGTAATTTGAAAAATTAGATGCTCAAACTGTCAAATATCTAGGATTCTTAAAAATTCTATACCTCTTTTATATCCTTCTCTATGTTATTTGGTCACTCTTGAGCTCTATCTACCCCCCCTTTTTTGATTACATATTCGATTTGGTAAATCTAGGTCTCTGCATATTTCACAACTGAATTATATGAACATATTTCTAGGAACCAGAATCTTTGGTAAGAATGCAGAATTATTAAAATTGTCACTTTCTTGCTATCATTTTTGATAAAGATCTTTTTCTTTCAGAAAAATGAGATCCCTGTGTTTTCTTATTGTGTCTTCTAAAGAGACAGTCTGATTATAAATTGTTAATTGTCTTTTCCCTTCTGACTAATTTCAGCTAGCAAAACCTCTTCTGACTCCATTTCTTTCCACATATGGTAGGAATAATTTCTTTTCTGAAATTAGTTAAAAGAAAGAAGATAAATATCAGATGGTCTCACTTATATGCAGAATATAAAGAAACCAAACAAAAGGGAAAGAAAAATCAAAACTAGCAAGCTGATCATACCATGAAGGAGGTGGAGAGAAGAGGTTCACAGGGGAGGGGTGGACACAGGGAATATGGTGATGGTTCACAGGTGATATGATGGCAGGAAAAATAATGGAGACTACAATTAAGTAAGAAAAAATGAATTTAATTAATAAAGAAAACCTCTAGTATAGCATATTCTCTCTGGAATAATACACAATAGTGAAAATAAATGAACTATACTAACACTGCACCACCAAAAATTAACTTTTGATGAAAAAAATTCTTAATTGATGTTCAGCCTTTATGTTCAAGAGGAGGTCAATGGTAAACAGGAAGAGCTGTGAATAGTTCCTTAAAAGAGAAAAATATAAAACAAAACAAAAGATCTTTAAAATCCTTTAGCTGTCTTCTTTGGGCAAAATAATTAGAATTGATCCAGGGCACCTTAATAGCATGGGGAATCATTGTAAGAGATGGAAGATAGAAATTTTCTTATTTTTTTTCAGAAAAAAAAATGCTTTAAAATGAAAAACTAAACCCTGCTGTGGAGAAACCAGTTCTCAGAATTTTTAATGTCAAATAAGCAAGAGTCAGCACCAAGTGTTGGTGTTGTGTGTGGGGGCAGTGGTAGTGATCTGAAATGAAAGATTAATACAAATCGAGTGAAAGAAATAAGTATCAATTTAAATGCACACTTTTAGCATATTAACTACTTTATTTCCAGAGATGCATTATGAGATAAAATATTTAAAATTACTGTTGATAGAAAATAAGAAAAGTTATGCCTCTTTAATAAGTATGTAATACTATTTATTTATTTTACATTTTAAAAGGACCAATATTTTAGGAAAAGGGGGGAAGAAAAGAGGTCACTGCATAAACATACGTGGGCAGAGTTGCTGCTGCTGTTGTTTTTCAAAAGGAAAGGTTTGTGAAAAAAGATGCTTGTCATGCAGGCAGTCTGAACAAGAGCCGTTAGCATGTAATATATTTTTTAAAGAATTAGACAATTACTGATTTACGGTGTGGAGACGAAAAAAGTTAGACAAATCTATTCCACTCATGTTAGAAGCACACATGTTGCTTAATACCTGACTGCAAAATGTCAAGTATCATACCAGCTTGAAAAGTTACTATGAATCCTTGACATATTCCTTGGACAGAGCTGATTATAAACTTTCTCAGGAACACGAGTGTTCCAAAAGTAGGAATATCCAACTGCCTCACTGAAATTCAGAAACTCTTCTTGATCAAAATAGTGTCAACATTTAAGAAAGAAAAGCAAATATTATGTTATCTTTGGTTAAAAATAGTCAATGAGTGAGAAATGGATTTACTGAGATGGAGAAAAGTGACAAACCAATCCTAAACTGGCAGTTGTGACTTCCATTGCCAGCTTTCTATTTCCTGTAGTGTTAATATTTTTGTGTTTCTTGAACACAGAAGCTATGCTGAATATAACAGCCCTCAGGAATCACTCATTCATGTAAATGAATGACTAATTGTGATGCTGAACGAGTCTCAAGCTTATTCAGTCCTCCTGCTAAATAATTTATTTATTAGTAAATCCCTTAGATTCTTGATTTCTTTCTGGTGTTTGATTTTAAGTTCCTTAATTTCATGCTTGTTCTGCCTGGGTCATTCTTGAGCTCTAACTATTCTGGTTTGACCTTACCTCATTATTAATCAATGTACACTATTAGTCATCATAAGAAAATTTATATTGCCAAGTTTAAATTGTCTTGCATTCACTTACCAAGATAACTGTTCTATATAGACAGTGTCTCAGCTATCTGCTTCGGTCTTTAAATTGCACTGTAATAACTTCATAAATGGCTGCCTTAACAATCAAGCTGTGTCTTCTCAGCATATCTGAATTCCCACCAAGGATTTTATAATGCAGTTAAAGGGAACAACTACCATTTCAAATCTGAAATCGTTTGGTTTTTACTCCTCATATACTATTATTATTATTGTTTTAAATACTGCTAACTGTTTACAACATTGTGTATGATGGAGAGGTATAGGTTCATACCTTCAAGTGCAGATTACTATACTACACCCACCACCAAGATATCTGTATCTATTTTAAATAATTTCCTACATCCTTTTCTCTAATCCCACATATACAATACAGCATGATGCCTTTCAAGAGTTTTATTCAAGAATGTCTTATTCATTTCTTCCTCTAGGAAGAAATAAGAGATTTCATCCCCACTGAAGTGAGCTAAAGGGCTATGTGCAATAGTCTCAAACATGTGAGTCCTTCATGCCTAATATCATGATTCTTTAATAAATATTTTCTGGGCACCATATACTTTGAAAGATGTAGAGTTCTATGATATGCAGTGAGACTGATTTGTGATTTATTGATCTGAGGATATCACATGATTTTCTTCATCCCAGGACACATTAGCTAGAAATATGATAGAGTTTACTTGAAGTTTACTTATGATAGATGTTTGCTTAAAGGTTTAAAAAAATTAAGCAAGAATAGTGGTCTCTAAGATAGGATTTCACCAGAGAATCACCCACTTCCCAGCCTGTGTGTAATCACCGATATATTCTTTTTCCCCACACAGAAAGGTATTGCCATTTTCCTCAGTTTATGTGACTACAAGCAAAAAGCTTCAGATTGGTTACCTAAATACTGTTGCCCACCAGTGTCTTTGGAGGTCTAGCTGATTTTGGATGTGCACAGGAAAGGTACAAGGGAAACTGGATTATATTCTATCATACTAGAAAGGAAGACACTATTAGAGGTGACTTGGGTGACATCTAAACTTCACTGGAATTAATTTGAAGTGGTTTTCACTGATTAAATTTAGGGTGAAAAATTTGAGAGAAAAAGAGAATAGCTGCAATTGATCAAGATCATCAAGTATTTTAATACATGTATTCATAATGATAGAATGAAGAATGCTTCAACATTTACCTTTAAATGATATTGAAGAACTAGCTCATTATTCTAAAATTTGGTAAATAAAGATGGTGCATATATCTTTAATTTTCCTATATCCACTGTATAAGCTATAATACATATGTTTTAAAGTACAGTGAAAACAATGACAGTGTCAGCAGCTAAAATTTCTTGTATTCTAATGATATGGTCTTTGAAATCATTTTTAGCTTTATGTAAAATCTGAGTCAGCAACTGAAAGGGAGCTCATTTTTGCCACATGAAACATTTTTTCATTGTCCTATGTGTTTTAGAATGATTGGAGCTATAAAATTATAATCAGAGCCAAGCAAAGTGGAAGTGAAACCCATCCAGGAGGCTTTATATATTTAATGGGAAAATAGTCCATTGATTTATCTCATAAGGTACCTTAAGCCTAATGTATTTAAGACATGAGTTTTACTCACTTTGTATGCATTTAAGTTAGATAAAAAAAACATATATATATGTGCTTTCTTTAGTTCTCACAAGTTTTCTATTTATAGGAAATCCACACTTTACTTTGAAATCAACATGTTTAAGATTAGTTTTTAAAGTACAAAATAGAATGTTGGAGCTCGAAGTTGATGAAGAAAAAATAAAGACATTAATACTAGTTAATGGGCATTTGTGAAACTAGGTTCTAGAACTCTGTTTTTCTTACTATAAAATAAGAATATTCACATCTCATGTTTCAAGATTTTAAAGAAGACTAGTGACTCATACATTGTTAACTGTCAGTTAGTGATATTGTTTCTCTTTATATTTCTAACTTTATGGATTAACTGAAACAAGACTGGTCATATTCCTATGGATGGAAAAAGGTATTCCTATGGATGGAAAAAGGTATTTCAAAGGAAAGGCTATTTCAAGGTTATCAATAGAACTGTTGATTGATATTTGCATAAATGAACACCCAAGTGATATCAGAAAGAAGGTTTTCCTGTGCCCTTTGGAATCATCTCCTCAATTGCACGTGATGAAATAAAGAGAAAATGAGGCTGGATCTACAACCCAATAGTGTGGGTCAGTCTCAAACTTAAAGTTGCTTTGAAAATACTTCCTCTTTGTAATAAGGGGAAAGAACTGACTTTGGTTATGAACTGATCTCCTCTACCCTTTGGTAATAGTAAGGCAAATTATTTAAATCATGCCCAGTATATTAGCACTATAAAGAGCTTTTGAAAGAGTATTGGTGGCATATATATATATATATATATGGCATATATATATATATGGCATATATATATATATATAGGTGGCATATATATATATATATATATATATATATATATATATATACCTGATACTACATATACACAGTGCTTCACAGGTCATCAGTGATGTCTGGTATCATAAGAATTACCAAACAATTAGGGCTTCAGGGGATCATACTGCTAATCTATGAATCATACTTCTAAGAAGAAAGTCAACAAATCACCTTTAATTTCAAGCATGGTCACAATCTATTTCTTCATTCTTTTGATTAACAAATATTAATTGAGGGCTTATAACATGCCAGACCTATGTTGTACACAAATATTAATTGAGGACCTATAGCATAACATGCCAGCCCTGTGTTGTATACAGTGAAAAAGTTAACACCCCCCTCCCCAAAGCAAAGCAAAACAAAACAAAATAAAAACTCTCCTTATATTATTTTTGGGGGAATATATATAGAGAATATATATAATGAACAGATAAATTATGCAGTATGTTAGGAAGGGAAGTCTACAGTGTAGAGAAGAGTAACAAAAGAAAAGAAAGTGTAGAGAATGGGGAAATTACTCTTTTAAATAAATTAGAGGTTTCTTACTATAAGACAGGAGTTAAGCAAAGACCTGTAGTAGGAGAGGAAATAGGTTATAGGAATTAACAGGAGGACTAGCATTCCAGGAATAAGAACAGAAATTGCCAAGTTACTATGGAAGAAGGCAGCTTGATGTGTTCCAGAAAAGCAAAGCAGATTAAATGGAAATAATGAACAAAAAGGAGAACAGGGGATGAAGTCTGGTATGTGTGTGTATGAGTGTGTGTGTGTGTGTGTGTGCTGTGTGGTGTGTATGCATGTGCTA
This sequence comes from Uropsilus gracilis, assembly GCA_004024945.1. Classification (NCBI taxonomy): domain Eukaryota; kingdom Metazoa; phylum Chordata; class Mammalia; order Eulipotyphla; family Talpidae; genus Uropsilus; species Uropsilus gracilis. The sequence goes on from PVHY01015910.1 coordinate 10,783, forward strand.
ATATCAGTCATTCTAGGCTTTGTCCTCAGCTTCTTTATATGTAATTATATTTGTGATAATATTCATAGAAATATGTTAGCTAAAAATCCTGTTTTTTTTTTTGTGTTATGTAGGGACAAGAATTGTGTTAATAAATTATAACTAGGGACAGATTTTTTTCCTAAAGGAAATGTATTTGTGGAATGAAAAAAATTCTAACATTAATTTCTGGGACTTACCCACAAGATTTATGTGCTGTTTTATTTTAGGATTTGACTAACTATACATAATAATATTTAGGAAAATATAGACACAAATTTGGCTGACTAGATGTTCTAATTTTGGTATTAATATTTTTAAAGAATTTAAAGTAGAAATTAACTAACTTTGCAGTGAGTTGGTATAATGTCTGAATGCTGATTAAATAATCCTGGTTTCTTAGAGTGATGAGAGATGCCATATAATTCACTATCCAAAGTAGGATACTGGTGGAGGACCAATACTAAAATGGAAGAACATAAATCAGAAATGTCCCACACAACCAGAATATACGGACCTCAGAGATAGTTAGAGCAATACTTTTGAAGTTAAGCAGACCTAGAAGTCAACCATAGCCTTAACTCTTACTCTATTGATATGTTTAAATCGTTACATATGTTGTTTTCAATTCACAATATTTATATAAAACCTACCATGTTTGCCTGGGAGAATTTATTTAAATTAAAACACATATGTCCTATACAAACATTTTAGGAATCAGATCTAAATGAAAATAAGGAATATTCAACTATTGCAGATTATGAAAATATAGGTTTTTATACTTATTTTCAATCAATTTAGGGTTGAAAGGGAGTTCATAAAACTGTCCTAGGCTAAGTGACTCAAAGTTCACAGTGAAGATAGAACTATAGTTACTCTCCATTAGCAAAGTAATCAAAAATGTTTACATTTGCTTATGTAAGAAGTGAACATAAAGCATACCTACTAGTCAATTGCTATTCAGCTAAAATAATAATGACTGAAATGATGAAATTAAATACAGTACCCACTAGTCTTAATATTAGAGCAATGAATCTTGGAGAAATAATTTTTCAGTTTTTAAGTATCAGATTGATTTGAAGTATACATTTTGATAACAAAAATCTCTTTGGTGGAGATATTTAAACTTTTTTTCTATTCAATTTATAGTCCAATGCTGTAGCTACTTGTAGAAACACATTTAACATGAAATTGCCTCTCACTTCAGATTCCTATGGGTAATCATAAGAAGACTGGGGTCCTTGTGGGGCATTCTAGGCTCTTGAGATTTGATAATGTGTTCAATTTTCATGTCAAATACATTTTTGAAGATGGTGGCAAGAGATCTTAAGACATTTTCAATAAAAAGATTTGTTGTAGTCTCACTTTCTGAGATTCAGATATTTAAAATTGTTTTGTCTTTTAAAGTACCTACTCGAATCAACCTGCTTTCCTTCCCCAGGCTTTATCCACATAATTTGACATTCTGCTCCATTGCAACAGTAATTGATTCAATACAGGACGTACTCTGATCCCAAAATCTTTCAATAATTGTCATTTCCTTGTCATATTTCTATTAAAATGTCTATTTCTACTCTTAACAATTCATCAGATAATTTTATAAAACTGTCATAATTTTAATATTCATCTTAACTTTGGCCAATCTACATAGACTATAATGTATTTCAAGTAACAAATTTAGATATATTTTTGCTTATTTTGAAACAACTATAAACACTATATTTATTACATGGAAAGCATCTGCTCCTATCTCTAAACTTAACTGAAGCCAAAATCTGGGGTTTGAGTTCATTTCTGTGCTTCAAAACATTTCCTGTTTACCTTACAATTATTATTCATTTAATTCATTCAACATATATTTTTATCTGACTGTGCCTAGAAGGAAACAATCTAATATTGTGGTTCCACACATATTATTAATCATATTGTAATTAGTAACTACATTAATAATGTTAATTCTAACAGCAGCAGTAATAAAATATTCCTGCTGCGCTGTCATGTTGCCAGCACTGGTCCTAAGTGAATTTAATGGTTTCAAAAATTCATATATCCTGTGATATGAATGGACATGAAGCAAAGTTTTGGGTGAAATATAAATAATCATTTAGGTGATGCTATGTGAGAAGGACTTGACCTTCCTTTCTGGCTTTGAAGGAGGCCACAAACTTAAGAATGTGGGTGACCTTGAGACTATGTAAAATACAAGAAAATAGATTCCCCTTTAGAGCTATTATTAAGATTCTCCCATAGAGCTATTATAATGCAGCAATTATAAATTATTATATTTATAAATAAATTCATAATCTTTTGCACTACTACATTTGTGATAAAATGTGTAGCAGTAATCAGTCCTTGTCACATCAGGCATCAGGCTCACCAATCTGTGTAGGTTTTTTATTCTAGCAGTTATATAGACATACAGGCAGGGCCAGGGCTAGGGTCAGGGCCAGAGCCAGGGCAGGGGTGGGTGGAGGTCCCAGGAAGCATGTAAGCCCAGGAGTCTCCCAGGAATCTTCACACTCTGGGCTCCCTCATTCAGTACTTCTGTTCATGCTGTGTCTGCGCTCTGTGTCACTTTAACCAGGTGTGCACACTCTCACAATTACAATCATGGGGGAAATGCAATACCCCAGGTGCTGTTCACAGAAAAATGGGGAAAAAACCTGACCTAATCATGTACCCTACAATATATTGTAGCAGTATAGAAAAATGAGAACTCCAGGTGTAATTTTAGTATTCTCTTTCTACTTACATTTTAAATGAGTTGCATTGATAATTTGCTTTTCATTGGATTATGGATAAAAAGTATAAAACCTTTGTGTCTTCTTCATTACATTCCAAATTTATCTATTCTCTTTTAAGACATATGTTTAATCAAGACTAAAGTGTAAATTTTGTTCAAATGAAATTTAGGGTCAGTTTTTAATATCTGAATGAATATATTAAAAATCTTCAGAGATATTTGTAGTAGTCAGTTAAAAAGAATATACATAAACGTTGAGAATATTTTAAATGTTGGGTTCTTAAGTCAGCCTGCCAGTCTTCCTTCCTTCCTTCCTTCCTTCCTTCCTTCCTTCCTTCCTTCCTTCCTTCCTTCCTTCCTTCCTTCCTTCCTTCCTTCCTTCCTTCCTTCCTTCCTACACCTTCACCCTTGTCTTGTTACTGTTAATTAAGGAAACTTCATCATTTGAATAATTAAGACACTTGGATGTTGAAACTGCTCTTTACTTAAGCACCAGAATATGTAATATTTGATTTTTCACAGTAGTAGTAGTGAAAACATTATCTCTTAAATAACAATCTCAAAGTGACTTTAAATTTATAGAACACAGTTAAGTAAGCTCTTAATGCTAAACGTAGTTGGAAAATGATCATCTTATTTAATGTGGAAATAATATTAAAACAGTAGTGATCTTAGATTCACAAATGACTTGCTTTAAAAAAGCAGTCATTATGAATTATAAGGAAAACATGACTATTATCAATTACTAAAGTCTTTTATAAGAATAATACAATGGGTGGGAAGTATTGAAAAGAGGCATCACTGTAGGACATTTTAATTCAGTAAATATGTACTGAGTGAATGGCACTATGTAGTATTACTATGCCTAAAGACCTGAAGGATGAATAGACAAGGTTCCTTCTTTCCCAAAAAATATTCCAGTGGGGAGGGACTTGGTGAGAAAATTTCCTCAGACAACTGTTCCATGTGTCATTGTTTGTTATAATATTTCATTATTAAATACATATGTGCATACACACATACAAAATATGACTAGTAAAATCAGCTCAATATATTGAATATCTGTTCAAATAATACATGCAAATTTTTACTAGTTTGTTGAAGATGTTTATTTTTGATCCTAAAACATCGGGAGTAAATTATTTCCTTTCTAGTTCACTGTATTTCATGTATAGTTAGGCAAATTTAACATAAAAGTTTAAATTTTTTTGTATGTTAACTTACCAGTGGAGGAAAGTTTCACATGTCTAGAGAAAAGAAATCAGAACACATGCATAGAAGTTTATCTTTTACAAGCTTGACTTTGCGTTGAAACTGAGCCTCTGGCACCATCTACTGACAGCTACTCTTTACTTTCTAATCAAGCCACAAGCAAATGAATAAAATGTTGAACGGTTGAACGGATCAAAGTGCTGAATGAATAAATATAAACTTTCCCCCTCACTTTTCATAAAACTAGTAGTCTAACTTTTACACACCGACAGCAACTGATATATTCAGATATATTGGCAAATTTATGCCATACCCTTGGAATCTGATACGGCCTTCTCATCACTGATGAAGACTTGCTTTAATCTGTCTGTAGCTGTTCACCTCCAGAGGTAATAGTCCTGCTGTAATGTATAATCAAAGGCTGAAGTAATCTTCACAGGGATTAACTTTTTTTTAATAAAAAAAATTCAAGGTCTGTTGGAGAACCACTGATACTGATACAATTCTCTGTTTTCCTGATTTTGAATTTGGGCATCATAAGACAATAAATGAAGGGCACTGGCTGGGGACCACTACTTAACTAGATACTCTGACTGACCATTCAATTTACTCTGTCCCCAAATCACAGATGAGGAAACTAAGTGGAGAAATATTAAACCTATGGGACCCTCAATGTCTTCAGGATTTTAATTCAAATGTTTATTTCTCAGTTCCTCCCTGATCATCTTGCCTAGTATTTGGAATACCATGCTGTAGGGAATATGGAGTGATGATCTTTTTTTCTACCTTCCTGCCACTAGCCTCTACAGCCACTACCTATGGACTTGCTTTCCTCCTAGGTTTCCCTGTCCACAGTGATAACATGTTATTGCAGAAAGTGCTTGGGAGCTGAAACATGGGTCATACAGGTATGTGATTATGGACTTGTGAGCCAGAGAGGTTGGGGTTCACACACTGTAAGTGTGGACACTCATGCTGGGAGATTGTGTGGGGAGGTTAGGAAGTGAGACAGAGAGAGAGAGATAGAGAGAGAGAGAGAGAGAGCCCAGTCCTTTCCCTCAGCACTAAAAGTCTGTCAAGTCTGTTGATGGCACCAAGACTCTTTTTCATTCTTTTTCATCTGCCTGAATCAACTGTGATTGGTTGGCCTGGGATGATTATGCACTTCTCTTTCATTGTTCAGTAATTAGCATCGTAATAAACTACATATTTTACTTTTTCTTGTCTATCTTCTTTCAACAGGATGTAAGCTGCATGACATCAGGAATTTTATCTCTTTATGACTGCCTTCCTAGTGCTACAATCTGTATGACACAAATTAGAGGCTCAGTAAACATTAATGACTGAATTTCTAGTTATTGGTGAGTCTAGGATTTGAGCTCAGGATTCTTTAAATTTTCTTTCTATTGTTACATGTTATGACATATCCTATACACACAAAAAGTGTCTGCAATATCTCATGTTCACTTAAGTCAAGCAAGACAACAAAGTGTCTATAATATCTCATGTTCACTTAAGTCAACTTCCTGAATTAACTTGACAAAGGATGTCTCTAGGTGCTCCTCTGTGACCACTTAGTTCTCTAATACTCAACACATTTTCGCTGAACATTCCTAGGCATGCAGCAGAAAAAAATGCTCCCTCTTATTTTTGTACCTTCAGTATATATATATATATATATATATATATATATATATATATATATATATATATATATATATATATATATAATACCAGGATCCCTGACAGTTCCTTATAATGTCTTTTTGCAAGATGTAAGTGCAATATTCTGCTGATAGACTCTCCTGAAAATATGGTACAACAGCTCATCTTGTCTGACTTAGAGAACACAGATCTCTAATGCTCCTCCTGAGTCTATTTATAGCATATCCTGTTTGATGCTGTAATTATCAGCTTATAATTATAGTCATCCTTGCAACTTAATGCATTAATTAATTTATTTGAGTTGTCTTCCGCTAAGAAGTGATTGCAATTTGAATAAACAGTCCTTCATGGTGAGGACTTAACTGGAGTGTACAGATAAAAGAAATGTCATTATTGTGCAGATGCCCTCGTGTACTCATGATGGGAAAGCATGTTATTTAATGAACAAGACAAAACAAAGAGATTACAGACTTTTATCTTTTTCAATCTCAGTAACTAACTAGAAGTGAAGATTCTAGAAAAAAGAAAGTGAAAACATGGGAGGGAAATTTTACAATTCCCAGTGGATTATTTTAAAGAAACCCACAAATTTATTTCAGTTTATTTCTAACAAGGATGCTCCAGAATTAATTTCTCTGTGGATTAAGGGAGAAATGGATGTCTTTGTTAAGAATGTGGAGTCATATTTAAAAAAGATGTATAGCTACTATAGCTGTACTTGCATGCACATGGATCCAGGAAAAAGAAAGTCTTTATTTTATAATCCAGATCATCTAAATGCCTGGCTAACCTTGAGGAAGTAACTGGACTTTGCTTCAACTTATTCATCTTTAAAATAGGATAAACAACAGATTAGCAATAATTCTGAGGATTGTTGAGGAAATAATGATTCAGTATATGTAAAGCAAGTATAGATTCTAGCACATTGTAAGAAATATATAATGTTACTATTATGGGTTGTAATGGTAGCAATAGTGATATTTACTTCATTACTTTTTCTTTGCTTGTAGTAAAGATTTGGTTTGCTCCACAATTGCAATTACTGTATTTTTAAAAGGTAGAAAGGGTACAAGGTAAAGGGATGTCTACTTATTGTGAATAACTTGTTAGAAGATTTGATGATATACAGGTACAGCAGGCTCAGGGAAAGGTAAATATCCTGGTAAGTTGGGTCCATAAAGTTCTATGAAGATTTAACATTAGAAGATTATTTCTACCAATCTGAAAGTAAAGTTTTTGGGTGATAGATGGTTGAACTTTATAAAACTCTATGAATAGAAATATTATATTGTGCGAAGAACATAAGGTGTGAATGCAGATTTAGATTTGAATACCATAACTCTCAGTTGTAAACCTCAGGTGAGTTAATTTAGTCCTTACAAAAATAATACATTCCCTGATATTGACATCTTCTCCCACTCATTCCCTTCACATTTACATCCACAGTTCACTTCCATCCCCCTTGTTATATTCTTCAATCATGCCAGACATGATCAGACCTCATACATCAGACCTCATACATACCTTCATACATGCTGTTTTCATTGACTGAAATGCTTTTTGTAAACCTCCACGAATAACTTACCAATATCCTCAAGTCTTTATTTATTATACCATTTTCATTAAAATCTGCTATGTTGCACCTTACTTCAGAGATGTAAGATCTATGTGTATGGAGGATCATAGTGGTAACCTGAGTTTCAATCTTCCCAGTTATCCTTTCTCCCAAACCTATAATTCTGATATAGAGAGCATATAAGATCATAGGTGATCTACAATTCAGCAAAGCTAGAAAAATGAAATGTAGTAACAAACTTTTAATAGCATTTCCATTACTATCCTGTAAGTCTGTGGGTATGGAGAGGGAGGGAAAGGAGGTTTAAGAAACTCAGTTAAAGAAGAGTAGGGAATTGGAGACATTAAGAAAACACAGGTTTCATTATCACAAAAGAGAGAAAGTTCAATACTAAGTACTAAATACTAAATTCCAGTCAGGACATGGTATTTCATAGTACCAGATAAGGAAAAGTGAAAGATGCTGGACATGGCAAGTCCAGGGAGTCTTGTGATAAATTAAGACAGCAGTGTACAGTTTGGTCAGATGACTGCAAAGGAAAAGGAGGAAAGGGGAAAGTTACAGAAACCAAAGAAACAAAAAATTGTAAATTAATATTCATCTTTTCACTTATCACACCATCATCTTAAATACCTTCCACAAAGGTATTTGCTTGCACAAAGGTGCATGGGTAAGGTCAAAAGTAAAATGAGCAGATACAGTCAAATTATAAAGTATAGGAAAAGATGAAAGGATATTACAGTCATACAAATGATAATAAAAAATCAGTAAAAGAAAATCAGTTTCTTTCAGTTGATAAAAATTCTCCCCACAAGATAAATCCCCAAAACAAAAAGGAACTGAAATAGGATATTAAAATGAAACTTAATATTTTCAAATAGTTGGATAATTTTATAATGCTTTTAATTAGTAGTATAAATACTAAGAGCAGAAATGGATAAAAAGAGGAAGAAATAGAATGTGAATTAACTGAATTTGGAAGAGAAGAGAAGAAAAAGATTAAGTCTCACAATGACTAAATTACTACATGCTTTAAGGAGTAATATCAAAATAAGAATTTATATAGGACCTTTATGAGACAAAACCAGAAGAATGAACATTAAAAAAAAAAAGGAAAACAGACAAAGTGATTGAAATGGAAGATGCTCAATGATGTCTAAGATTATTATATTAGGAATCTTTGACTAGCAAAATCAAAGCAATGCAGCAGAATTAATTCCTATAATTCAAGATAGAAAATAAGACTTGAACCTGAATGTTGAAAGCACCATCAGGGCACAAACAAACAAACAAAAAAACCCAACAACAGCAAAATCTGAACTAGCATGAGCAACTCCATGACACAGATGAGTGAAACTATTAAGCTTTAAAGAAGAATAAAATAGCCTTGGGTCATCCAGAAAAATAACAAGGCACCACACTATGTGAGTCAGGCAATCAGATGTCTCAAAAATGAAATAGAAAGCAAAGCATCATGGAGCAGCATCTTTAAGAAATGAAATCCTGACACCAGCTATAATCTGCAAATGTAAAAGGAATAGAAAAGTTTGTACAGAATACTCAGTAAATAGCATATGCACTTCTGAAGGAATCTAGAGGATGAGATTCATTCAATTAAGAGTTGACTGGAAAAATTCTGGCAAAAGGACCAGAATTCTTAGTCATAGTTAAGGAAATAATATGTAAAGACATTTATCCTGAGAAATGAAAGAACAAAACAGGAAAAATGAGGAGAGAAAAGAGAAAAGTTGAATTAACCTATTGACTATTGCATCTGTATTTGACAGGGGTCAAAGAAACCAATTAGAATTACAGTAAGGCTAGTAAAACTTTAAAGATACAGTGAAAGAAAAAAAAAAGAGCATTAACATCATTTTAAAGAATTCAAGAAAGGAAATCACTAGAGAAAAAAAATAAAGCATATATAAATGTCAATAAATACAATGAATAAAAATTTGAAGAAATAAATACTATCAAAAATGAAGAATACAAAGATATAGGAAAGAACAGTAAAAATAAGAACATAATAGATACAGTAATTACAACATAATGTACCGTGGCAGAATTGAAATCCATTTATTAATCCTGTCAAGAAATAAGATTTGGATATATTAATTTAGTAAAGATAGAGTTGCATGTTGATTGATAAAGTGAAAACAAATTCTGTGATATATATAATAGATTTATCTATATATATGTATATATATATATATTTATCTGTGTGTATAAAATCTAGGCAGGAGTCACCTGATCCTTGGATACATTTAATAATTGTAACAACAACTATAATAATAGTTTCAAATCTAACTTCTGATGTCTTTAAATACTTGAGAATATTGGTTTGAAAGAAAACTACTCTAGTTAAATATATATCTAATTATATATATATACACACAGATAAATACACACACACACACACACACACACATATATATATATATACTCAGATTTAGCTAAAGATTAAACCGAAGGAATAGTTACAGAAATATAAGAATGTATAGATTGTAGCTCTCTTTCTTTATATAGTATAATTTAAGTAAAAAATAGGAACTAAAGAAAAAAAATAGCACTTTATAACATTGAAATACACCTGTTGTCACTCTAGCAATCCATATCTTCCTTATACTGTTATATTTTTTCCTCCAAAGGATTTACCAATTTCTAGCATATAATTTATTTATAGATCATATCAATAATAAATGAGTGCAGTTATTACTAGACTGTCAATTCATAAGGACACATTTTCAAACTAATTTTAATGGGGATACTAAATTTCTAGAATAGAGTTAGAAATAGAGTAGATTCTCAATAAATTAAAAATACTTCTTAGTTGGATGGTAAGTTGAATCTGTCTTTTTATTACTTATGAAGTGGAAATAATGTCCAGTTTCATGTGGGAATAGGAGAAAATTCTCAAAAATCTAGGCAGGAGTCACCTCATCCTTGGATACATTTAATAATTGTAACAACAACTATAATAATAGTTTCAAATCTAACTTCTGATGTCTTTAAATACTTGAGAATATTGGTTTGAAAGAAAACTACTCTAGTTAAAAAAAGAACTTGCTTGACAGAATCTTACCCAAATTTAGATGAATATGCTCCAACTTTTTTTTTACAACTTTCCTTCATCGCCAGATATTCTGTTATATTGAGTATTTGTAAAATTTAAGGAAGAAATATTTTGTTATCATGGTAAACACCTTAATTCTATTTCTGCATTTTTTTAAAAATCACTCACTATAAATTAAAAAAAAAGAATTAAGCTATAAGGAAACACATGTGTAAGCATTATACAATACACTTAGTGACCTATCAAGAAATGTCTTTAAGATTAATTTGCTTCCTTTTCTCCATTTTTATTTCCTTATAAAATATAAGGAAAAACAAGTTGCATAAAACCTTTCACTGTGTTTAGATATTTGGGTACACTTAGGGTCCACTGTAATGTGAATTTGCTGCAACCATAATGATTAAATAAAATAAAACAATGCCAATTTCTCAACTAGAATCATGAGCTATTGGGACTTGAAGTAAGGAAACTTCAATACTGTAATTAAAATTTAGTATGCAAATACATAGTTGAATGTTTTCTGAAGGATAAATAGTTTGAACTAATTTTCTATTTCAATTTTTCAGAGATGGCATTAATATCAAGCTTTGCATATGTAAAAACTACATGATTCTCTAAGAGACTCTGGGAAAACTCTATATCACAATGCAGAGTACTAACCACTATACGATCACGGCTAGGAAAACTCTATATCAAAGAAAGAGATCAATGAACAGTGAAGTGTGGATTAGATGCTGTCTGAGTGTCTCATGTCAGGATCAGTAAGTCAAAGCTGGTTTCATTATACTCAGAGTGAGAAAATCACGTGCCATAAAATCACACCTTGATTTATATAAATCAAAGGCATGCAGTTAATTGCTGAGCATAAGAAAGTTGATTTAACCATTCCTCATTTCTAGGACAGAAAACCACTAGTAAATAGGAGTTAAATTTATGAATACCTCCTTATACTGACTAAGATTACTCCTAGATCTAAGCTTTCTGTATATTTTATTGTATCTGTTAAATGGAAGGATATAATTACTCCAAAAATTATTTATATCCAAGCATAAGGTGATGCAAGTTCACATTATGCAAATAAATTTATAGGTTTCCATGATTTTTATTTAAATCTCTCAACTGTGTGTAGCTACTCAAACAGAACATAATCTCAGTAGAAGTGGAATATCTACATTAAAGGAGATTATTAGCTTACTCCCTTGAAAGATGGATCCAAAAGCACTTTAGAAGAAATCTTTATGTACACAAAGCAAACCCTTATCCAGGCAAACAAGAGACTTAAACACTTTGTCAAAGCAGGAATAGCCCTTTGTAGAAGACAGTACTTAGAGAATATGACAGTTTCAGTAAAAAAAAAAAAAAAAAAAGAGATGTAAAGCATAAGATAATTGGACTTACTTCATCTTCTCCCAGCACACCTTTGCAATTATATATTCTTCCATTTTTTTTACTTTGTTTTCAGTAAAACAGATAATAATATAACATTCTCCTCTAAGAATTATGGCAATTAAATGAGAAAACATTTGAAGTACTGAACATATTACTTAAATCATTATAAATGTTGAGCAAGTATTTTGGGTGCATACTTCATGATGGTAGAAATTAGAAATCATGTCTACTTTAATACCCTTACACCAATATCATCTAACAAATAGCAAGTTCTCTCTAACTACCTGTTATGAATAATATATAGACATGAACTTTCCAGGATCAGATAGAATACTGAGTATGATTCAAAGGGTAAATTCTTCTATTTAATAAGTGAATATGGTGGTGGTTTATTTATTTTTTATTTTACCAATAGAACGAGTTCAAGAAAATTGGAGTGGCTATCATTTTAACATGCTGACTTCCCTAAATTCTTGAAAACACTACACTATGATTTCTCTACTTCCTCTTTGATCATTCCATCTTGATTTTAATTTGGTGCTTTCCCATTCTTTAAACTTTAGTCATAGAAGATTCTCTAGCTCCATACTTTATTCATTCTATCCAAAGATGTTTGCATCTAGTCCTGTGACTTCAACTACAATTTATATGTTCATGACATCAAAAACTATACCTCAAGTTGAGTCCTATTTGTTGAATATGACTGTTCAATCAGCATGTACTAAAGATATCTACTGGCATATTAGTGAGGCCATTGTATATCTAATGCACATTATTCTTTAGGTAGTGCTAAGTGCTTCCAGGAAGCCAAGTATATGGCAATTCTCTTCTTATTTTATGTCATAATCCTAACTCCAGGCCCAACAAAAAATATAATCTTAAATTAGGGTGCATTCTGGAATAACTATGATTGAGAATTGGTACTCACACTGATTTTATTATTGAATGCATTACTGAATTCTAGCTATTATTAATTCAAGTGATACTTCAACCAGACTGAGTCCTGAAGACTGATTTTTCCCAATATATGAAATATGTTTTTAAATTATCTATAAAATGATATTCAGTAAGATTTTAAGCACTTATGAGAAATATCTTTGCTAAGTAATACATAATTCTCATATTTGGTGAAGATGCTTAGAAACACATTTTATTTTATTTTACATTTTATTTTTTTAAATTGATTGCACATATATATTTTACATCATTGTCTCCTCTGAGAGGTTCTCCCACCACCTTATCACCTGTGAACCATCTTAATCTCTTGTGCCCATCCCTCCCCCAATTTTACCTTCCTCCTCCTCTTTCTCTATGCTTCAGTTCTCTTGACAGTTTTGATTTTTCTTGTCCATACAAACCCATTTTAGAGTGCTCTCAATTGGAGGCATTAGCGTAGTCCTCCCGTGCAACCCTTGGCTCACTCACTATTGCCTGTAGTCCCCTCTGGTTTATATTGTTGTTTTTTCAGGGAAGCTGCATTTATCTTAGTCGATGCTGAATGACTTTATAGATGAAAGGACTGCTTGTTGCAGGGAATGTGTACTTTATTTCCATTCAACAGGCCCCCTCAGAGTCTAATTACACGCATGGAGTTGGTTGCTTTCACACTAAAAGCCCCTGCTGGTCATCCCTACTGTTATTTATTCTGTATCATCCCTAACAGCTGACACTTTATAATGTTGTCATTGATTCAGTTCAAAGAGATTCCCACATACTTCTGAATATAGTTTATGATCCCTAGCCATAAGATGAGACTATCAGAGAACAGAATATATTTATTAATCTCTTAATTTAATTTTACATGTATTAATAAGTCATCCCACTGTGAGCTGAATACTGAGCCTTCTACAGAGTAAGTAATGGTCTTTATGAGAATCATGTTCATAAGAACTCTGATACTTTTCCCTTTCTTTTCAGGTTCACAAATATATATATATATATATATATATTTTTTTTTTTTTTTTTTTTTAGACTAGGTCTCACTATTTTTGCCCGTGGAACCGCAGGCTCTCGTTGCCTGGGGTACCACAGACTCAAGCAATCCCCAGCCTCAGCTTCCCAGGTAGCTGGGATGACAGGTGCACGCCACCATGCCCAGCTTTTTTTTGGAACGAGGTCTCGGTAAGGGCCCCAGGCGGGACTCGAACCACGATCCCTAGCCCATGCCACTTCATAGGCTGAAGCTTACAGGCACGGGTCACTGTGCCTGGCTATAGTTTTAAAGGCAGGGGCTGCTAGAAATGTGGCAATTAGTAAATTCTTTGATATGAATAAATATTTGTTATTATCTATGATTATGGATATCTTATTTAATGTTTTATCTTTCATATCATGCACATAGAAAAACTTAGAAAGTTTTGTGATGAGTTAATAAACATATTGCGTACACAAAGCTAAGTGATGAGCCATGAGAAAAAGATAATTGAGCACATGTAGTACTTTGACTCCAGCATCTTACAGTCCTATGGGGCAGATAAGCATGTCATAGAGACTTATAAAATTTTAAGAAGTGACAAATATTGTGGAGATGACAGAGAGTAAGAAATTTATTTGAATTTGACATCTGGAAAGGATTCATGGACAATACAGTGGTTTGACTGTGTTCAGTTAGATTTTTACTAATACAGAGTTCTTTGACTAACATATGAAAACAGGAAAAGGGCATGACTGCAGACAGAAGATGTTAGTCAAAAGAACAAAGAAAAGAAGCATAAACAAGGAGGCTATATTTAGACATAGTAAATAAATGTGTATAATTAAATCACATTATATTATCATATCATTTATATTCAAAACTAGAAAAAATAACAGATAATCAAAAATTTACTTTAATCTAACGTAAATGTCAACACTAAGCTGAATCATCATCTGATCTACAATCTTTATAACTATAAGTACAAAGATGATAATTAAGAAAGGAGGTATTTTGTTTGGCAGGAACTGTGCTACATTATTTATATTTGTTATATTATTTGCTTATTAATAAATTCTTCATAGGGTATACAAAATTATAATTGAATTTTGAAGATAAGTTAACATGTTAATTAAGTTGTCCCAATTCAAAACAATTATAAATGAGAAGAGGATTAACATCTATGTTTTACTAACTGCAGTCTCTGACAATTCTTTCTCTGATGCTGGAATGCGTTTGTCTTAAAAGTGAAAACAGTTGTTATAAAATACACTCTTTTTGGAAGGACATGACCAAGAAAGCATATATGCAAGTGTAAGCTGGTTGATTGTCATTTTCCAAATGTCATATGCAATTTAATCTTCAGGCAGTTAGTATTGACTCATATCCTGTTTTTCAGTTCTTTGTTATTGATGGTGGTGGCATTTTCTAGCTTTAAACATGAATGTCTTACATAACAAAAAAAATAACATTTATATCAAAAGGAAGTTTTAGCTATGAAAGTAATCAAAGTTTGTTCTGTCAGGTTAAGTTATTGTATTCCAATCAAATATAAAATACATTTTAAAATGTGAATTTTATTGGAACAGCTACCTCCTGTTATCTGAACTTATGCAGCTAAAAATAAAGAATGAGGAGAAAAAATGAAACCAAGGGAGATTTAGTTTCCACTTAGTTTATTTGGTGTGAAAATTAGTCATTTACCATGCAAACCATCTAGGTGTTATCAACTGTTATCTAATCTAGCTTTAAACTTTATTGCTAAAAGAAGATAATTTGACTGGCCTATTTATTGAACATCTTAGAAAACTGCATTAAATGGAGATTCACTCAAGATGGAGTCTCTAGAATTATAACAACCACAGGCAATACTAGGGAAAAAAACACAAGTAATTCTATCAATTGAATTGAAGACATTAATTTTTCTATGTCTAAATCTATAACTAAACTCCCCAATTTTATAGCTAGAAAAAGTGCATTGTAAATAATATAACAACATTTGTGAGATACTTGAGTTGAAATCTTTATTCTGAATGGATATGTAGTCCACAGGGCATGAAGACATTATATCTTGAGCTTTAAAATAATATATTGAGTCAGTTACTTATTCAAGAACCATGGGTGTGCATGTACTAGGGATTCATTGTCACTGAGATGTCCCTTTGGGAAAAATTTTTCTTTCATTTCTTATTCTGAAGAATGCTTGTCTGGAGATATTCTTAAGATGTTACACAAAACTCTCTTCCAAGTAGTCTCTGTGTGGTACTTCACAAAATAATAGCATTTAACATAACTCTCAGCTAGAATAAATCAAGGTCGTGCTTTACTGCAATATACTAAATGTTTGGTTTAGATGGAAAGATGAATCAGTAGACTGTGTGTGTGCACGCATGCACCTGCAAATGCATAATTATGCATTCTGCACATGTACAGGTATAGAAATAGATTTTATTAGATTCTCAGCAATCACAAAGAAAACAATGAAATGCAAAGTGTTATAGATGTCATAAAGGTGTTGATCTAATTTATGAGTCTAGTAACACTTCTGGCAAGGAAATATTGGGTGTGGGACTTGTGAATGATCTCATGATGATTCTTTTGATCACTATTTTTCCATTAGAATGTTCCTAAAACAAACGTATGTCATCTAGAATTTTACTTAGGATTAGTGTTAAGTTTATCAGTCATTTTTAAAATTTATTCTTCCTCTGAGCTTTTGCATATAAAAAGGCATCTTATTTCTGTGTGTTGATTTTGAATCCAGCTACCTTACTGAACTAGTCTATTAATTCAATTAGTTTTTCTATGGATTTTTGTGATTTTTCTACATAGAGTATCATGTCATCTGTGTACAGTGATAGTTTCATTACTTCTTTCATTATGTCTTTCATATATATATTCCTTATATGTCTTTCTCTTGCTTTATCACTCTTTCTAGAACGTCTAGTACTACTTTGAAAAGCAGTGGTGAGAGTGGGCATCCTTGTCTGGTTCCAGATCTCAGCTGGCATGTTTTCAGCTTTTTCCCATTAAAGATGATGTTTGCTGTGGCTTTATCATAAATGGCTTTTATTCTGTTGCAATATGTTCCTTTTGTTACTACTTTTTCAAGGGTTTTCACCATGAATGTGTGTTGAACTTTATCAAATGCTTTTTCTGCACCTATGATCATATGGTTATTGCTTTTCTCTTTGTTGATGTGATGGATTATATTTATTGATTTTCAGACATTAGTCATTTTTAATGCAATTTTAATTGTGTAAGAACACATAACATGAGATGAAGCCTCTGAAAATATCTGGAAGTATGTAATAAGGTATGGTTAATTGTAAGTAGAGTGCAGTTCAGTAGGTCTTTAGACCTGATTGTTTTGTACAGCCAAAACTATCCCCCTTTCACCTTCCCCTGCAGCCACCATTATATTCTCTAATGTTAGGTGTTTGATTATTCTTGAACCTTCAGTTTAATGGAATTATGCAATACATGTCCTTCTGTGACTGGTTTATTTCACTTGCCATAATGCCTTCCAAGTTCATTCATGTTATATATGACAGGGTGTGATTTTTAGATGCTGAATAATATTCTACTGTACTTAGATGCCTAATTTCTCTATCTCCTCACTTAGCCACTGAGATTCAGGGTTTGCCATGTTTTGGCTATTGTGAATAATGCTGCAATAAATATGGAGTGAACAATATATCTTCAACATCCTGATTACAGGTTTTTTTTTTTTTTGTTTTTCTTTCTCTTTCCTCCTCCCCTTCTCCCCTTTCCTCGCTTCCCCCCTCTGTTACCCTCCCCCTCCCTCTGCTCCTCCTTCTTCCTAAATTTTACTCAGGAAAGGAAATGCTGAGTCATATGATATTTCCATTTTCAATTTTAAAATGAATATCCCTATATTTTCTATATTAGTTGTGCCATCTTCATTCCCATCTATAGGCACACAAATTCCAGTTTCCCCTGGTCCTCACCAACCTTAATCTTTTTACCTGTTAATTACCATCCTAACAGATGAGAGGTGACATCTCATTGTTAGTTGGGTTTCCAATACATTATCAATAATATGTATGGTCCTACTTGTCAATTTCCTTGATGATTGCTTCAGAATTTAATTGCCATGTAGACTGACAAAAAATAGAATCATTAACTATTTTAGTGAATGCTAATAAGCATTCACTATGTAGAATTTAATGTATGCTAAACAAAAGCAAGTTATTTATCTCCAAAGATGCTTATGGTATAACTGGGATGAAGACAAACTACCTACAACACAGAAGAATCCTAAGGAATAGATACTGAATCTAGAGGTGATGATAATGTGATGGAATAGTCAGGAAGAATTTTCTAAACAAGTATATCACTTTGTATGAAACTGGAAAGATGAGAAATAAACACGGGGAATGCATTTTCATACATCTGGTATAGGAAGGAAGTAATATTGAGTTGACGAGATCGGGCGCGTTCAGGGTGGTATGGCCGTAGACAGTAATATTGAGCTGAGAAGAAGCATCAAGTCTGTGGTTGCGGGATAATGAGAACTGGGAGGAAGTATCAGAGATAAAGGAGAAGCAAATATCAGCTGAATCATATTAACAGGTTAGCAGTTAGATTTTATTCTGTATCCAACAATGGATTGCTAAAAGAAGAAAGATCACACTGACCAAGGTCCTAGAAAAACGACTGAAATAGGAAAAAGAAAGACATGACACAAAGTAGGTGGCTAATAGAGAGTCTAAGTGGAAATAAGAGAGTGAGTTTGATTATAGCAATGATGATAGAAATTAATTTAGCAGTTTTACTTTGTAATGGAACTGATCAATATGTTAATAGGTGGACTTGGATATGAATGTTAAAGAGAAAGGAGAATCAGAGATCAATAGGGTCTGATAACAAAGATACACAAAGAACTCACACAGCTTAACAAAAACAAAGTGAAAAATCCATTTTAAAATTGGGGAGAAGAATTAAAAAGACAATTCTCCAAAAAGGAAATACAAATGGCCAACGGGTGCATGAAAAGATGCTCAATGTCACTAGCAATCGGGAAACGCAAATCAAAACCACAATGAGATACCACCTTACACCAGTAAGAATGGCCCACATCCAAAAAACAGGCAACAGGTGCTGGCGTGGATGCAGAGAGAAGGGGATACTTTTACACTGCTGGTGGGAATGTAAACTGGTTCAGCCACTATGGAAAGCTGTGTGGAGGACCCTCAAACTAATGAAAATGGAACTACCATTTGACCCAGCAATTGCTCTCTTAAGAATCTACCCAAAGGTAGATGCTTGTACAAAGGGACACCTGTACTCGGATGTTTACTATCTATATTTGCAAGGACATGGAAGCAACCCAAATGCCCCCAAACAGATGAATGGATGAAAAAGAAGTGGCATATATACACAATGGAATATTACTCATCAATTCAAAAAGACAAATTGTATGATTTTATGATACCATGGATGTACTTAGAAGAAATTGTATTAGCAGAAACAAGTCAAAAAGAAAAAGACAGAAACCAAATGGTTTTACTATTATATGGGACATGGGAAAAAGAAAAAGCCATGAGGAAAAGTCAAAACAAGCTTTCAACCAAATTGAAGTGCACAACTGGGGATGGGAGGGCGGTGAACCCTGGGGATTACAAAGATATGAAATTAATATATAATAAATTAATATATAAAGTAATATATAAATAAATTACCTAATAAAAAAGATTCTGACCTGAAGAAATGAAAGGAGTGAAAATTATACCATCAGTCAATTTTAGTTATAAAATGTGAGCTTAGAGAAAGAAGTCAGAGCTGGAGAAATTGTTAAGTGAAGGAAACAGGGAGAGCCAATTGAGAGAGAATGTTAACAGGAATCCTAGGAGAACACAGTATGACAGGAAGAAGGACAAGTATATAAGAATATGAGACTCTGTGAAAAAAACTAAAACTAAAACTAAAAGTCATACATTTACTGGTCAATCTGACTATTTAGGTGATCTCAGTAAGATTTTGGTGAGCAAGAGTGAATGAATGCATTACCACTAGGACTCCCTCCAAACATTGCCTTACAACTAAGATCACATTGTGACAGAAACTTTAGGGACCCAGATTCTGAACAGAGAAATAAAAGAAAATAGAAGTCTAAGCCAGGATCATACCAAAAGGATTGTGCCACTCAATGAGAAAACAGGATTCTCTGAAGGTGGTGGGGGCAGGGGGGTAAAAGGGCCTTTTAAGGTTTTCCATTAATTCAGCTGGAAAGAACAAGTACTTTATCTTTGCACAACTGCAGTAATTTAAAATGACTCTAACATATCTAGGATATAAAATTAAAGATACCTTGATAAAGAACAAAGGTGTGCCAAGAGTGATTTAAATATGTAAAAGATGTTAAAATGATTTTAATTTTGTCTAGAATCTGACATTTGAGGCATTTCCCCTAGATATTTGTTTTTTTAGTGATTCTTTAGGAATTTTTAAAATCAGTGTTTTTGCAGTAATATTTTTTGGCAACACCAAATTTTATTGGTAATAACCTGTGACTAGTCATAAATGCTCGTTGAATCAATTTTCAATCTCCTTGTCAAACAGAATCTAAAATTTCCAGATTATTCTGACAGTTTAATGCCTTTGTTACATCTAGTGTTTACCTGGACTATTTTCTTAAAGGAAAAAAAAAATCAATGTGGAAATGTGGAGAAAGGCCGCCATCGTGTGGTCAGAAACTAAAATACATCAGTAAATAAAGAATAGGAGTCAGTAGTTACTTCAGTTAAAAAGCAAAAGGATTAAACCTACAAATCATATAAGAGGTAAAGCTAGGCAGAACTAATTCAGTGCAGGTACATAAATTCAAGAACCTGGTGCTTCATCCTGCAATTACCACATACAGCTGCCCAGTAGTAGATTCAGCTTTAAGTCATTTTCTGCCTTCGTATATTTTCTGACTTAGAGGTTAACGAGAGAGAGGAAAATATTTTGAGTTGTTTGTAATCATTGATTCCATGTTTTCATCTTGAAATCTCTAGTTAATACACTCCAAGTGATAATTTCCTCTCTATACTTCTCTAAAGAATTCCTACCAAAGCCAAATAATGTAATCTTTATATTCAAATAATGTAAATCTAATTCTGTTTACTAAAGGTGACTCACCAATGGACAATAAGGAAACTTAAAGTGTAAAGTGATTTCAAAATAGCAATTTGGGGAACTATTAATTTCATACTATGTCTAACCTCAATACTTACCTTGTTCTACATATTTAAGAATGCCTCTTAAAATTGAATATAGGTAGAGATCGTTATTTCATATGGTGGATTAGATTGTAACAATACCATCCTTTTGAACTAATATTATAAGTTAACTTAATTCTTTCTTAGTGAACAATATATTCCCAGTAAAGGTTTAAACAATAGGAGAATAATTTTACCAATATAACATGGAACTGAACTTATATTTGAAAATAGAATACAACTTAAGCACGTTCGTTTTTCATCTGCACATTTTAGGAATACATGATTAGTATTATGGTTATGAGAACTGTACATATTAGAATCACCACAGACTTTTCGTTCGTCATAAATATCTTGAATTTTTAAGCATATGTGAGGTGCCCAATGACTTGAAAGTAATATCCTGTCCATATTTACAGTTACCTCAGAAAAGTAAAGTCTACCTAATTCTTATTTACCACAAGACTTCAGAGCTTATACCAATTAATCAACAGATTTTTTTGAGGTAAACTTGATTTACAATACATATATGATTCAGAGGAACAGGATCACCCTGCCTCAGATCCATGTCTCCAGACCACACTCACCACCAAGACAGCAATATAGTCTTCTGCTCTTATCCACTATGCTCCCTCCCATTGTGTTTAATCCCTTCCCACTGTATAGCCTCAGTTCAACAGTTAGATTTCTAGGGTTTGTAATTGGTTTTATTTTTTGGACCTTTATTTCTCTGTATTCCACTGAAAATGATGTGTCCACCCTAAGATGTAACAATATAGAATGTTTACCTCAAATCTTACTATTTGAGACATGAGCAAGTATATTTTTCAAATGAAAAATCATTTTCACTTCCTTTAATTACTACGAGTTATTAGATGGACAGCATTTTATGCTGATAGTCTTTACACCACATTGATGCTTTGATTTTTCCCACAGGAGAGCAATGAAATCAGAGTTTTGTCTTATGACCTTTAAAGGTACTTCTCTATAATAATTACACTAATGTCCCTGAATCTGTTGAGCACATAACCTGAGCTGGTGAACACACTAACCTAAGAACATTCATCATTTCCCCACATTTATTGCTGCCATTTTCTAGGTAATACCTACATAAAGTTGATACTGATTAAGGGTCTCAATATTTTCAACACTGGAAACATTGTCTGGCCCAATAAATAATAAATGAATTCTGAGCTCAAAGAATATCACACTTGAGATTTATTTGAAATAACCAAAACCACTTCTATATTCTTCTTAGTATAAATTCTGAATAAATAAATAATGCTGAAATATAATTTGTGATGCATTCTCTCTTCCTCATTTTTCTCTAAGTTGTTATTACCCACTGCTTTTCTGCTTTGTAGCATCAAGTTCATTTGTCATCTAATGCCTGTAGCAGCAAAACTCAAAATTTCACTCACTACTACTTTTGCTATGAACTTTTTCCTCCATAATTCCACTACTGATGCTATAGTATCAACTTATGGTGGCATCTGATTAATTCCATACATTTTGTGTTTTAATGTAAACATTTATTAACTGTTTATAATAATAATTATTCAGCTACAACTATGATCAGCAGAAGCACTTGAAAAAAATGGTTAAATAAATGCTGTAAGGATGTGGGAATCCATAAGGGGTTGATATTAATACATAATATTAACAGTCATTCCTTACACTGGGTGGGTTTAGACTCAGAACACACTCTTTCCAGTACACACTCTCTCCACATTCTTACCAATATCACTAATTATAGTCTACATTAGGACATAAAATGTTGAAAGGATTATAAAAATCTTTTCAGCAGTTACATTTACAAAGTTCATGGACTTTATGAAAATTCTGTAGTCATATTCTCACAAAACCTATTGACTTGGAATTGCAGATTTTTTACATTGACTAATCAAACTTAATTTAAGTCTATGAAACTTTTATT
Source organism: Uropsilus gracilis (assembly GCA_004024945.1). NCBI lineage: Eukaryota > Metazoa > Chordata > Mammalia > Eulipotyphla > Talpidae > Uropsilus > Uropsilus gracilis. Next base: position 33,533 of record PVHY01015910.1, read on the forward strand.
TTTTAAATTTTTTTAGGTTTTAAAAGGACATTATTATTTTAAAGTATATGTGTTACTAAAATTTTTTTTGAATAATCCAAGAAAGCTAAGAAATAAAAATGAAGTGCATAAATGAATTCCAAAATATAACAGGAAAAAACATGTAGTAGAAAGAGTGAAAAAGCCAAAAGAGCTTAATCTTGGAGGCCAATCTTATCTCAGCATTCACCACACACTGATCCTATGTATACTCATGTAGAGGTTCCAGTTTACATTTCTGAATTAGTGTATAGCAACTCAATCACAATTGTAGAATAGGACCTGCATATAAATATATTGCAGTATGTCATTATAATGAAATTCTCAGAGTTTGCATTATGTTGGGTTGTCTTTGAAGATTTACTCAAACTTGTATATAAAGTCTTCTAATAACCTTTTGGAAAGAATAGTTCTTGTTACAAATTCAATGTCAATTTTTTCATTTATTCAGAATTGTTTTCTTGAGTCCATTTTAATAATTCATCTCTTCAAAATTCATTGCAATCTATCATTTTTATTGTTCTCTATGATTTATGTTTTTATCTTGAAACTTTTATTGAGTTTAAAAAGTTATTATGTTGTGAATAAAGCAGTATGTGAGTTCATACTGACTTTGACTGTCTATTATGTGCAAAAGCCCACATTAATTACTAAGACACTGTTTCATTTTCTCTTAATTTATTTTTGTTACAGTTTAAAACAGGAAAGGGGGTTGTTTCAAGCTGAGACAGTTGAGAAATAGTAGTTAACAGGAGAGAAGGGATTCCTAAAATTCCCCCAAGACTAGTTAAATTAGGTAAAGTAAGCAAAATTTAATAAAATAGTATATTTTCTATTAATGTAGTGTTGAGACAGTTCCACTTAAAATGAAATGTGTGCTTATTTACAAAATATTTTTGTAGCACCTACTAGCCATAAAGCATTAAGAGAAAGTCTGAGAATGGAATAACAACCATGGAAATAAATGACTCTGCCTCTATTTTCTGAGGTTGCTTTGCTGAGGTCAGGGAATGCCCTGAGCATCACATGCACTTAAATCCTTGTCCATCTAATATAAGTCCACATATGTTCATAGTTCCAAGAAAATAAATGACAAAAGGAAAGAAGAACTTGACGGTGGACCTGACTCTTTACCTACTGTCATATTGTGACTACACCCCTCTGCAGAAATGAGCAATTGAGCTAAAGGATATGTAAGGCTCCTGTTGACCATAAGTATTTTAGTGTGTATAAATTGTTCCACAGTTAAGTTAAACAAGTTATCTATCTATCTATCTATCTATCTATCTATCTATCTATCTATCTATCTATCTATCTATCTATCTATCTATCTATCTATCTATCTATCTATCTATCTATCTATCTATCTATCTATCTATCTATCTATCTATCTATCTATCTATCTATCTATCTATC
>PVHY01015911.1:0-35011 GCA_004024945.1 Uropsilus gracilis
GACAAATTTGATGAATTTATGGAAACCTGGATGTACCTAGAAGAAATCATTCTAGCAGAAACGAGCCAGATAGAAAGGGACAGAAACCAAATGGTTTCACTAATATATGGTCAACCAAATGAAACTGCACAAGGGGAGAATGGGGACCAGCTGGAGCGGGTGGGAAGGGGAGGTGGTGGGTGACCCCCCAGGGACTGAAGTGATGTGAAATATATATATATATGGAAAAAATAAAAGAGGGCCAAAAAATGGAAAGACACCCTGTATTCATGTATTGGTAGGTTTAATATTGATATATTGATTAGGTGTCAATACTAACTAAAGTGATTTATAGACTCGAATTTATCCCTATCAAAATTCTAATGACTTTTTCCCCCCAGAAATAAATACATCTATCCTAAAATTCATATGCAAACTCAAGGGACCTAGAAGCAACAAAACAGACTTGAAAAGGAACAACAAAGCTGGAGGTGTCACAGGTCCTGATTTCAAAACAGGCTATAAAAGTTCAGTAATCAAAACAGTATGATGCTGGCATAAGGACAGATAAATAGAACAATGGAATAAAAAAGAAAGTTCAGAAATAAAACCTCACACTTATGGTCAATTGCTTTTCAACATGTGTGCCAAGACATTCAATAGCAAAAGTAATAGTCTTCAAGGACTGGTGTTGAAGAAATTGGTTATTCATATGCAAAAGTGTTGCAGTGGTGTTGGTAGGTCAATTAGGAGAGACAAGGTCTGGGGTTAGGCTTATTCAGAAAGCCAATAAGCTGAGGAATCAAGGTGACTCATGTCCTTAGGAAGCCATCTCAATTTTCTGGGCAAGGGGCTAGGCTTTTTATAGAAGAGTTCAGGGTAGAAGAAGGGGCGTTTCCTGCTGGTCAGCACGACTCTGTTGTTCATGTTGCCTTGGAGAGTTGTTTCTCCCTACTCCTGTGAAACTGTGGTATTGTGTTGGTGCTGTCAGGGTAGAATGAATGGCTATGGTTGTCATGGTTTCATGAGGCTTCATATATCTTTTATTCATCAGTAAACAGAAAACAATTCAAAAGGAGTATGGTTATCCCTGGGAGGCTTGTTCAAGGTTGTTTTATAGAAGGAAATTAATAGGTTGGCAATTGGAGAAGCATAACTTTGAGTTTTAAAGATTACAACAAAGGCTATCTCAGGCATTTTCTCATCTTGTTTTGGTACTTTCAAAAGGATAAAATTGGACCTCTAGCTTACACTATATACAAAAAAATTAACTCAAAATTAATCAAAAACCCAAATATAAGACCTGAAAACATAGGCAAATATCTTCATGACATTGGATTTGGGAATGATTTCTTGAATATTACACTAAAAGAATAGGTAGCAAAAAAATTAGACAAATGCTATTATATCAAACTTAAAAATTTCTGTGCAGCAGAGAAAATAATCAACAGAGTATATAGTCAACTACTAAACTGGAGAAAATATTTGTATATATTTGGTGAGGGCTTAGTACCCAGAATATGTAAAGAACTCCTACAATTGTATAAACAGTCAGACTGAAAAATGGACAAACATCTTGCATAGACATTGGTCCAAAGGAGATATACAGATAACCAATAAATACACAGAAATATATTCAACATCACTAATCATTAAGGAAATACAAAACAAAACCACAACAGGATACTGTTTCATATCCATTATAATGATCTTTCAAAAAAAAGAAAGAAAGAAAAGAAAAGCAGTAATAGGTACTATGGTGCAAAGGAAATTAGTTCATACTCTTCCCAGTTTATCTAGGCTGTTTAGTAATCAAACAAGCATCTGACAGTTTGATAAAAGAAACAAGCCGAAAGAAGTGTTACAGTACCCAACCCAAAAGAGTAGCCCCTTTGTCCACATGGAAAGAATTCACCAGAGAGTGCTACATATAGTTGAACCAGGTAAGACTTAATGAGAGAGATTTCATACATGCAGGAGCCAGTGCAGAAAAGAGAGTATCGCCAGGCTCCTCAAAGGGAGGTAGAAGCAAGTATTTAAAGGGTATATCCATGAGCTAGAAAAGAGGAGAGCAGCAGCATAGTTTGTTCTGGGTTAGGCTATGCCCAGTGGTGCACAGATGGGTTACATTCCAACTACGCATGTGGGCTGTCAGCTTTCACCCTCCAAGAAATTATGAGACAAACATTAGTCAGAATCTAACATCCTTTATCTGTCATGGTGCCTTGTTGTCAGTGTGGAGGCTGAATTGTTTGGACAGGGCTCTCCAGTGCATGATTTAGTCCACCTGTTTAAAAAGGATTTGGGTCCACTCATCCCACTGGCTTGCAATACCTTTTACTTTGACTATCTTAGCAGTTAAACAATATGTATACCTCCTTTATGAATGGAAGAGATACAGGCTTACTTAGTAACTTGCCCACATGGCTTTAGATGTCATCTTAAATTAGTGTAGCTAAGACTTCTTGGGAGAAGAAAGGTAAATTTCAGTTAGGGTTTCCTAACTGGGCTAGATGTAGCAAAAAAAAAAAAAGTATGTCGATTTAATTCTGCCTTCTCTATTGAAAAGAGAAGGAGATTTCAGTTTTTAATTACTTACAGAAAAAAAATTTATGGCAAATATCAAAAGCAATTTCCATCCAGCCTTTAAAGCCCTTCTCATGAAAGAAATCTCTTAAAATAAAAGAAATTGAAAAGTAAAGAAACTTCTTGCTTAAGACATATTTGGAGGTGGCATATGTTTGCTCCCCTACACAAGTATTGTCAAGGATGTGAAGAAATTGGAATTGTGTGCAATGCGCACACCAAATCGTACAGTCACTGTGAAAACAATATGGTGTCTCCTCCAAAAGTTAAACATGCCATTAATATATGATTCAACGATTCCACATCTGGGTACATACCCAAAACAATCAAAAGCAAGGGCTCAAATAGATACTTGTATACCAATATTCATAACAGCATTATCTAGAAAAGTCAAAAGATGGAGACCCCAGTGTCCACTGAGAGGTGAGTGGATAAATAGAACATGGTATATGGTAGCAGACTTATGGCTAGTGGACTCCAACATCCTTGGATCTCTCTGGGAATGAATACAACAATCTCCAGATTTAGAGGCACACAGCAAGTTTATTAAGAGAAAAAGCCTATAGCTGGCTTCCTGGAAGCTGAGGTTGGTTTTTCATGTCTTTCTAGCTGAATTTTCCATGGTGGGGATGGGGGTGGGGGAGGGCTTTTTTATAACTTTTTTTTCTTTGCTTTTTTCTGTTGTTTTTTTTTTTTCTTGACCATAGCTTCATCACTTTTGCCATTAATTATGCCAGCTGTTTTTTTTGTTGTATTCTCCCTATCTCTGGTCTATGGTTTTATAACCCTATAAGCTCCCTCTCCTGTTCCTAGGTTCCTGTAAGATAAACAAACTTGGTCAGGTTTTGTAGAACCATCCCCTTAGGTATACTGCATCTTCCCCGTAATTATGCAGTCCAGTGGATGTGCACATGTTTATGTGTGTACACCTGGATCTAGGAGAAAGGAGATTAAGGGTGGTGTGACCACAGAGAAAGTATGAGATGAGAGAGATTAAGAGGATGCCAGAGAGAGAAAGAGGCCAGAAAAATAGCATGTGAAGATTCCTGGGGGTCTGGGGAGCTTGCCCGCCTCCAAGGTTCCCCCCCCCCGCCCATTCTGCCCTTTCCTGCCTCATGTGTCTGTGTAATTGCTAGAACCAATAAAGAACATATGCAAACTGTTGAGCCTGATGCTTGCATGACAATCGGCAATGAGGGTGAATGTTTACCTAACAGTCTTCATCAGTACATACATACGATATTATTCAGCTTGAAAAACAAAACCCCAATACGTGCTACAACGTGGGTGAATCTTGAAGACATTATGATAAATAAGCCAGGCAGAAAAGTTGCACTGTTGGAGTGGCCTGGTAGAAAAGTGACTGAACTCTGCCCCTGATACCTGAAGAAAGGGGCTGCTGAGAAGGGGGAAAAGGTGAGCAACCAGTTTGTGAACATTTGAAAAGGAGCAATGCATGTGGGCTTGCTCTCATTTTTTCATCAGCTTTGCTGTGAAAGGCAGCCACCCAAATGGACAGTAGGCCTCCAACACCCCTCTTACCCCTGGATGGAGAGAAGGGAGCCCCACCTCAGCAGTGGCATGCCTATGCAGCACTCTGCCAGCTCCTGTAGCTGTAACACCACTTTGTGCCTTTGGTCTTGTACCGCAAGCATTCCCATCTCTGTAGGTTCATCAGTTCCAGCAGTTAAAGAATGTCAGAGCACTTGGATTTTACAGGCTTTTGTGCTCTCAGGGAACCAGGTACATCGGCATACCAGGTAGGGAAGTCGGGTCAATTGTATGGCAAGCAGGCAGCCTAGGCAGCAGGAGCAAGGGGACTGGGAGGCAGGAGAGCCATCTTCCTTCAACACCCCCCCCAGGAATCTTTAACCTCTTTCTCCCCTCTCTGGGCTCCCCTCTCCCTTTCCCCCCTTTGTGTGCTCGCCTTCCCTGTGGTGCTCTCTTCCCTGCCTCCTCATTCCCCCAGGGTAACGCAGCACTTTTAGCCTCTCTTCCTAGGTCCAGGTGAGCCCACTCACACATGAACACAGCCACTGGGTTATACATGTGCAATCAGGTAGTGGGCGCAATACCACAATTGCTGGTCATAGTGGCTAATGGTAGAAAAAGCTGACCAACTCATTTGCCCTATGGGTCTATAAGTAGACCTTCTTTCTTTGCTGCTAGTTCTCCTTCTCCCTCTACCTTGTTGGTTAAAATAAAAAAAATTCCCCCCTCTTTTGCTGCACCAAAGGTCATATCCTGTTAATGCAAAGAGCACTTGGGAACCTGAGGACAGAGCACCTGTACCTGTAATTACAGAAACCTGGACCTAGAAATCAGGGCGCACAGGGCATGTGCATATGTAAATACGGACACCTGGTCCCAGAATTGCAAGCTAAAAGGGTCTCCTCAGTTCTGGCATTCACAGTGTCGCTGTGAGGCTAGGGGGCTGAGTTGCTGGTCTGCCTGAGTCTGGTCCCCTGATTCAGCATTAAAGATCTATCAGATATACTGAAGTTTCCAAAATTCTGTTTTCATCTACCTGAAGCTACAATGAACCCACCTACCTACAGAGAACAATCTCTTTTAGCAAATTGGTATAGTGCATTATTGAACAAAATTCACTATTCATTTTTAACAAATTGGACCATAGATAAAATGAAATTGATAATATTTAGTTTATTGTAAAAAAAAATTTTAGAATTAGTAAGACATCACGCTTCCAAAAATAAAGTGATCACACCTCACCAGAGCAGAGTTGTTATTACGGAAAGTGAGGTGGCTCTGAAAAAAGCCTTTGGTTTCCGGGGCTCAGGTGGCCTGGGCCAGGAGGCTTACTGGCAATGGGTGTATCTGATGAGGGCCTGGGTGGCCAGGCTCACTGCGTGTTTGTCAAGGTGGCTAGGAAGCTGTCTTAATGTCACGGAACTTCATGGTGGCGCTCTGGGGTAGTGATCCAGGAGGAAGGCATAGTATTTCACTAACAGCATTAGGAAAATAATTCTCTGTACACATGACAGGGAATGAAATAGTGATATTAAGATGAACCTACTTCAAGCCAGGCACGATGGCGCGTGCCTTTAAGCGCAGCCTACAGGGCGCGGCTGAAACTAGGGTTCGAGTCCGCGGGTTCGAGACCCGCGCGGGGCAACATAGCGAGACCTAGTCTCAAAAAAAAAAAAATAGCTGGGAGTGGTGGCACGTGTCTGTAATCCCAGCTACCTGGGAAGCTGAGGCTGGGAATAGCTTGAGTCCATGGTACCCCGGGCAACATGAGCCTGCGGTTCCCCAGTCAAAATAGCGAGATGGAGTCTAAAAAAAAAGATGAACCAATTTCAGAACCTTAAAGGCACAGGTGGAATAAACTATGTCAGGGAATCTCACATCTTCCCCTCTCTGTTGAAGCCTCTCTTAGTAAAGGCAGGTGGAGGAGACAGTCAGTCCTGACCGACATAGAGCGTTAGTACCCCAAACAAAGAGATTAGTGGTTGGGGACAGAGCAGAGTGTATTTCTATGCCACTATATTCAAATAAGGTCTGACATCTTGCAAATATGATTGGGTGAAATGTGCAGAAAGCCCTGTCAATAACCATGATGCTAAATGTGATTGGGTGGTTCTAACTGGCAAGGACCAATTAGAAGGCAGGGAATAGATTGGACTCCCTAGAAGCTTCCTGTAGCCTCCACAGAGGGCATTTTGAATCCATCATCAACAGCCCCTTAAGTGTATACATTTCAGTTTCAGTTCCTTAAGGTGTCTGACCATGGCAGTCCAGGTACTTGATCCCAGAGAAATCATACTGTTCAGGTTCGGGTCCTTTGTATCCACACCAACCCAAAATATACTGTTTGTGCTGTGCGAAGCCACTTGGGCTAAAGCAGGAACTTATTGACTTAGGGAGGGAACTGGAAAATTAGGGACCAGGATAACAAACCACTGCCTAGGATTGTGGTCAGATACCTCAGTGAATTGAAAAAAGAGAAAGAAAGAAAAATGGCAAATGCAATCTCTAAATACTGAACACAAAAAGAAACATATATTTATAAAATATAAACTATCCTTGGACATTAACCAAAATTAAAATTCTCGACCATACTTAAGTCCAAGTATAATTATTGTTGAATAAATACAAGGTGTTGACTGGAAAAAAAACCCACTAAATTGCACATATAGGTAATCTTAGTGAGAAAAAGTGAATAATGTTGATAATACACAATTTAAAGGCTCTTTCAATATCTAGGATAATAAAATTGAAAATATTGACAAAAATGTGTGACTTGTGGAAAGCAGAAGTTAACAGAGTTTAAATCCAACCCTCCGCCCCAAAAAAGGATTTAAAGACTAAGAGATTGGAGAAAACTGAGGTCATCTATGAGCTGCTATGGTAAACAGGCTCCCTAAAATATTCAGTGTCAGTATCAGCTTTAAATCCCTTTGCTAACAACATAATGTTCATTTCATGGTGTAATAATAGCCTCACCATGGTTAGTCAGGATTCATAAACCTGGATGCTTTCATCAGTTCTATTTTATCATTTCCTGGTATATTACAAAATTATATAAGAGGACTTGAACAAGGATATTCGTGCAAAGAAGACTTAGAAAAAATAACAAGAAATCATCTACAAGTAAATTTCCAAGTAAATGATTGGCCTACCATATGAAATAAAATTTTGAGAAATCAGAGTTTTTTTTCAGAGCTGCGTATGTTCAGAAAAGAGTTAGGGACATGAGTAGGGGGGAAAATTAATTTATGTCGTGCTAATTGTTCCTGCTTTAAAATGCCAGTATTTGTCATTATGCCATACAAATGTTTCACCAGTTACTCTAGCATGCTGAACTTGCTTGTATTGTACGTACTAGAAGACATTGTAATAGATCAGATCCATTAAGACAGTTTTGTGTTTCTACTGTTCCACACTTGAAGCTTTCATCAAAGCTCTTTTAGATAGATTGTAATTTTGCTGAGAGTGCAGGGATGATGCAGACAGATAAGAAAAAATTGGCACGATTTCAAAGGCTGGGAGAAACAACTAGTACATCAGATTTTTAAACTGATGGGCGACTGAAGAACAAAGGGAACAAGTGAGCAATCATGTTCCAGTGCTTCTTTATGAGAAAGACTAAATAAAGGGAATGACATTAATTACTATAAATAACATAAGCATGAACCCAAGGGGAAACAATATTAATAGAATAAAAAAAAAAAACTACAAACTTTAAAAAAAAATTCATTTCAATATGTAACAGAAGAAAACATAAAATCACAGAAATAGATAATTCAAAAATTATAGGCAACAATAAATACCTTTATCAAGTTCCCCATTCTCTGAAATTAATATTCCATTTCATTCTGATTTTTTTGCCTTTATTTCATTTTATTTTATTTTATTGAGACTAGGTCTTGCTATGTTGCCTGGGGCAGTCTCGAAATGGCAGATTCAAGTGATTCCTAGCCTCAGTCTCCCAAATAGCAGGATTATAGGCATGTGCCACCGCACCCGGCTGCTTTTATTCTTTTATAATCTAAAATCACTCATTTTTTTTAAAATAAAGAAACTATAAAGAACTGCAAATATGCATCATTCTTGTTAAAGGAGAGTGCAATGAAAGCAGTTCATTCCCTGCTCTCCACCAGCTAAGATAGTAAATCACCTGCCTGCTACATCTTAAGTGAACCATAGCCATAGATCAGGAGAAATAAGATGCCTCTGCCCACCATCATTTTCCACAAGATATGTGACTACTGAGATGTTTAATTTTATTTTCACCTGCAAGTACATGTGTCTGACAAAATGAAAACCTATCATATTAATTTTCAGGATGAAAACCCCACCCCAGGAGAGGGGCCAATAATATGGGGTTGACCCTATTTCCTGATCTATCATCACTTCCTCCTCTTTGCTCATGGCCTACAATTGTTCTTAACTCCATAACTATAGCCCAAAGCACCATCCTCTGGGAGAATGATTTGAGAACCTTTCTCCAGTTTCCTGCCAGGTGACCACACATTAACAGAGCTCTTTTCTCAAAAGTCGGTGGCATGGTTTTTTACTTTTATGCCATTGCATAGTGGGCCCACTTTGGGAAACAGTATTTGCCCACGTGAAATACAAACTGTGACTGCTGGTCTGATACACACTGGTATAATATGAGAGGTCATTTTGAGAAAATCTAATTTGCTAGGATATTTTTTGTTATGCTTTAGATATTTTGCATTTAATACGTTCAGAAATCAAATAGAAGCATTGTTAAGACAATGTGAGAAATGTCCCATAATTGGGTGGTGAAGTGAACTCTTGGAGATCTCAGAGAGGGAAAGATAGGGTTTGAGATCAAACACTGGAAGGTAAAATGTGTCCGTAGTTTAAAGCAAAAGGGTGAGCAATCCTGATCTAAAGGTATGGTTTACTGAAATGGCAAACTAAGGGAAAGACTTCCCCACTTAAATAAAAAATGATAAGCATTCAATCTGGAAAAGCAGTATCAATAGGGTAAATATCCCCCATTCAAACTTAAGAAAAAAAATTTAATCATTCAAATTTTTCTCAGCATAACTTCTCTTATGGAAATAATTTTAAAATGTGAGAACTTGAACACAGTATAGAAAGGATTACAATGAAAGGTTTGAGAGGCAACACCTGTCCTTGCTGGGAGAAACTGAAGTTACTATTCTGACTGTTCAAGGTAATTTTAATTTTTGCCTCCTAGCCCCACTGCAGTCTGGGTCCCCTTCAGGATTTGCAAGTGGGCAGAATGAGGTGATGGGAGCAATCAATCAGAGTGACCCAAACACCACTGGCAGTTGTTCTAGGCTGAAGCTGGGATTTGGCTTGAAATAGCCCCGGGGGGTGTGGGGGAGCTGTAATTAATTGCCAACTAAGAGTATTTACACTCTCTGGCCCTGACTGATTACATCTTTCAGCGAATGGTCTTTTAACATGGTTAATCTCATGCCCTGACAAAGGAAAACCCATCATATCATCTTAATAGGATGAGAACCCAGGTCCTGCAACCAGGGCCTATAAAATGGGGCTGGTTTTGTTTCCTGCTCCACTCTCCTCCTCTGTGACCAATGTGTCACCCCTGGATGAGAGGAGAGTGAGTGTAAGGTAGGGGAGAGGAAGCTGGAGAAAGTGACCATTTACTCTTCACCTTCTTATGAGGGATTTCAGAAACAAATCTGAGGTGACAGGCAGACATTTGTGGAACAGGAGAGCACTGCACTTCCTGCTGGCAGGTCATCAAGCTGAACCTCCCCTTGCTCCCTAGCATCCATCTGGGGTTTGTGACATGGCCAGTTATGGTGCTCATTGTCTCTGGACTTGCTTCCAGATTCTTCTGAAACCCCGAAAGCTGTCCAAATGTAACTACATCTTCTTTCAAGGTTGTCCTACACAGAGGAATGACCAACTATAGCTTTCAGAAGTGGAAGTTAGTCAGGGACCATATGACTTTAGTGGACATCATGTTTGACTTGGTATTTTTTTCATGTGCCACTGGGAATCTTTTAAAAGAATGTATAGGATGCATAATTATTGCTTCTGTTAAAATAACTTGAGTGCCATAGTGAATTCTAACCCTTCAAAGGATTGAGAGTCCTTTCCCAGATAAGAACTGCCCTGAGAAGTAACGGGCCTTACCCAAGTGACATAGATAATCCATTACCTGACACCAGAAGCCAGGTGAGCTCCTGAATATCATTCTAGTGTCTGGGCTGTGAGACATGGTATTAACCTTTGAGTATCTAAATCTATGAAAGGCTCATATAAACTGTGTTTTTCTGCACTAATCTGTCTGACAGGAAATACTTTAAAACAAAAATGAAAGCAGTGTTTATTTGCTTCACCTACCTCTACAGGTAACTAATTCAAATTAAAATGTAGAAGCATATTTCCCCTTATCAAACTCCAACAGCTTGTACATGAGACATCAGGGTGAATTCCATGGGCTATCTTTGCTTCTTCCTCCTGCCCCAACCCCAATTCTTTCTCATGGTGTCAAATCTGTCCCCATTTGTGAGTCCATGGATAGGCAGAAGGGAAGCGGAAGAGTTACTCTGGAAGTGTCAGTGTTATATTTGTGATATTTATTCCATGTTGTCCTTTGTAGCTGTGGTTGTTCATTTCCATTTCTGTATTTCAATGCATTATAGCACTATAATTTTCTGTTAACACTTTGTTCTGTTGATTTGGTACAGTTGCATTGCTTTAAATTTTGTGCTAATAATCAGCTTGCCCATGCCATTTCATTTCAGTCATTTCACAAAGACTGAAATACACAGAGTACAACTGCTAAGTCAGAGTGTACATGAATGTTTTGCTTTGGTAGATACTTTTCCAAACTGGTTGGATCAATTTACACTTCCACTGAGAGTATATTATGTGGGTTTCAGTTATTCTCTATCCTTGCCAGCATTTGATATTGTCATTCTGTTGACTGCTAGCAATTCTACCATTACACAGATTGGCACATCAACTAGGCCTAAAAGAGGTTAAATCTTTTTTAACGTGCCAAGCCTGAATTCTAGGCTCTTCCCACTATGCCAGCCTATTAAATGTTACACTATGGTTTTCTAGCACTCAAGAATTAGTTGATTTAAGGAAGTAAGTGGAATGAATTTTATGCTTGTTTAAAATGATGTAAAAGTAAAGTTAATCCTCCTGTACTCTGATGTGCATCTGTTTTAGTACTTACTCAACATCCTCTCTTAATGATGATGGTTGTGGTGTTGGTAGGAACTTAGTTGTTCCTTTTAGTCTAAGACAGGGACAGACATATTTTTCTGTAAAGGGAAAGATAAGAAATATTTAATGCTTTACAGGCTATCTTTTTTTACAGTTACCTTTACTCCTAGTATCACTATAGCCTTTACACAGGTGTTCTGTATAGAACTGTTGAAAGATTGCTCTACTGGTTCATAACAAATTACTCCAAAACTTTGCTGCCTAAAACAACCATTTCTATTTAAGAAGTGTTCAGCTGCTAGGTTCTGGTTGATAGTCTCATGATGTTGAGGTTAGATGTCAGCTGGGACAGCAATAATCTTAAAGTTGGACATCCAAGATGGACATCCAAGAAGACTTACTCAAATGGCTGGCAGTTACTGCTGTGGGATTAGAACTCAGATGGAGATGTCAAGCAAAGAGGGTGCACATGGCCTTTTTAGCTTGGTTCCACCAGGGTTGATAGAATTGTTACATGATGGCTTCTTCCTTCAGAATGAGCATCCAAAAGCACCAGAGTGAGCATACAAAAGCACCAGATGATTCATGGTGTTTCCTGATCTAACTTCAAGAGACAAAGTAACTTCTACAGTTCTCTCTTTGATGGACTATAGTGGTAGACTGTGGGTGCTTTAGTGTGGGTGTGGGTGGGAGATCCTATATCTGTAAAACACAAAAAATGAAACCAAAGTTACCTCAATAAAAACACATACATACATAAAATAAATCATAAGTACTCTCTGATTCATATCCCACATTCCTCAATGAAGAGTTCAAAGTTGCATGTGGAACAGGGTGTTTGTCAATTTAATCTGTTTTAAAAGTAAATAAGTAGATGCAATCTTCCTATAGATAATTTGTTGGAGCAATGTATTAATAACAAAAGTATGGAATATTTCTAATGTTACCCAATGGGAGCTTGATTAAATAAAATGTGATAAATCAAAAGAGTAGAATAATATGCAATATCATATTTGCCAACACCTGTTATTAGCTGTCTTATGGATTATATTCCTGCTGGAGGGTATGAAGTAGTATCTCATTGTGATTTTGATTTGTATATCCATGATGACAAATGATACTGAACATTATGCTTACTGACAATTTGTATATTCTCTTTGTAAAAATATTCAGGTCCTTAGTCTATTTGAAAAATAGTTTTAATTGAATTTTAAGAGTTCTTTATATTTTTTAGATATATCAGAATATATTAGATATATTACTTTCAAATACTTATCAAATATATTACTTTCAAAATTTTCTCTCATTGGGTGGATTATCTTTTTACTTTCTTGATAGTGTCTTTTGAATCACAAAATTTTTACCTTTATATTACAAAAGCTTGAGCTTTTGGTGTCTTATCTGAGAAACCACTACCCAATCCAAGATCATGAAGAATTACACCTATTTTTCCCCCTAACAGTTAAATAGCTTAGCCCTTAGACTTGGCCCAGATTTTATTTTGAGTAAAGTTTTGTATATATTTGAGGTGAGGTCTAAATTCTTTTTTTTTTTTTTGCACATGGATATCAAGTCTCAGCAACATTTTAAAATGACTGTTCTTTCACCATTGAATTTTCTTGGCACTCTGCTTGAAAATCAATTGACTGTAAATGTGAGAGTTTATTTCTGGATATAAATTTTATTCCATTGGTCTTTATATCCTATGCCAGTACTGCATGTTCTTGATTCCTCTCATTCTACAATAAGTTTTGATATCTGGAAGTGTGAGGCCCTTGGCTTTGTCCTTTGTCAATATTGCTCTCTTTTCTTAGTTCCTTCATTTCCTTATGAGTTTTGGGATGGGCTTTTCAATTTCTAGACAAAAAGCTCACAGAGATTTTGACAGGGATTGTTTTGGATCTGTAGATACAGTGAGGAGATACTGCCCATCTTAACAATATTATGTCTTTCAATCTGTGAATACAGAGCTTTCCATTTATTTAGGTAATCTTTAATTTTTTTCAACAGATTTTATAGGACTCAATATTTAAGTCAAATTAAAAATATTTTTAAGATAAAAATTATTTCTAATACTTTATTCTTTTTGATGGTATTTTCTTTTTTTCCCTAAAATTTAAAAATATTTATTTTCATTTTGGTTTACAACACAGTATATGTTTTGAAGTTTAGGGTCACACCTCTTTTGAAACCCCAGATGTTTATTATTCACCCCATCACCAGAGCACCACTAATCCTCTGCTATAGTTTATTGGGCCACTTTCTTCTTTCCTTGCAATATATTTGGTAACTTCAATTCTGAAGTCAGATTTTTAGGGTTTATTTTGTTTAGTTTTGTCTCTTTGTCTTGTTTCTTTATATTTCACATATATATATGGTATGATCTTTCGCCCTCCCTCTGATATATTTAGTGTAATCTTCTAGTTTCTTCCATATTGTCTTGAATGACAAAATTTAATTTTTTTATAGGTAAGCAACATTCCATTGTGTAAACAACATGTCTTCTTTATACACTCATTTTTCTTTTTTTTTTTTTTTTTTGAGACCAGGTCTCGCTATTTTTGCCTGTGGAACCGCAGGCTCTCGTTGCCCGGGGTACCACAGACTCAAACAATCCCCAGTCTCAGCTTCCCAGGTAGCTGGGATGACAGGCGCGCGCCACCACACCCAGCTATTTTTTTTTTTGGAACTAGGTCTCACTACAGGCCCCAGGCGGGACTCGAACCGCGATCCCTAGCCCCGGCCGCTTCATAGGCTGAAGCTTACAAGCACGAGCCACCGTGCCCGGCTATACACTCATTTTTCTTTGGACCCATAGTTTTCTTAGCTTGGCTATTGCAAACAGTGAAATGCTATTTTCATGAAAATACTTTTACTTTCTTCTTCAAATTTTTTATTGCTAGCATAAAGAGATAAAGTTGAATTTTATATATTGAGCTTTTATTCTGCCACATTGCTGAACTCATTTATTAGTTCTTATAATACTTGAGTGGATTCCTTGGGATTTTCTGTGTACAAGATCATGTCATCTACTAATAGAAATAGCTTTATATCATCCTTACAATTTGGATGCCTTTTTATTTCATTTTTCTACTCTGAAAAAATATAAGTATATGTCAACAAGAAATTAAGGCTCTTCGTTTTCCTTCAACTATTTATGCAAATTAATTTCTCTAATAACCTATTTTTTTTTTACTACTGAACAGAAATATTTCCTTATCACACACTATAAGCTCTTAAGCTTGGGCATATTAATAGGCTCTCTTTGGTTTATACTTCTTTCTATGCTTATCCCAGTACTACACTGAAATAAGATTGTAACTTTATAAATCATTCTGTTTTCTTAAAGCTTGAGTTCCTCCACAGGTGTAAGTGAAATCCACATCCGATAAGATAGGGTAGCTATGTCGGGCATGGTGGCGCATGCCTGTAGGAAGCCACAGCCAGGGGCCAGGGATCAGGGTTCAAGTCCCGCCTGGGGCACGTAGCGAGACCTAGTCCCCCAAAAAGTAGCTGGATGTGGTGGCGCACGCCTGTAATCCCAGCTACCTGGGAAGCTGAGGCTGGGGATTGCTTGAGTCTGTGGTACCCTGGGCAACGTGAACCTGTGGTTCCACGGGCAAAAATAGCGAAAATAGCGAGACCTAGTCTCAAAAAAAAAAAAAAAAAAAAAAAAAAAAAAAAAAAAAAAAAAAAGATAGGGTAGGTAGTACAGTGCCTGGCACATAGATGGCATTGTCTACAGGGTAATACTGGCCCTGTGGTTGGGCCAGGCATGGTGGCTCATGCCTGTAAGCGGCAGCCTAGGAAGCTGTGGCCGGGGTCAGGGGTTGCAGTTCGAGTCCCGCCAGGGCCACGGAGCGAGACCTAGTCCCCCAAAATAGCTGGGCATGGTGGTGTGTGCATGTAATCCTAGCTACCTGGAAGCTGAGGCTGGGGATCACTTGAGTCTGTGGTACCGTGGGTAACATGAGCCTGCAGTTCCACAGGCAAAAATAGAGAGACCTAGTCTCAAAAAACAAAAACAAAAACAAAAAACAAACTGTATCTTGTGGTTGTCCTTTGTGTCCCACCACCCATGATAATTTGGAATGATGGATAATTGGTAAGTATTTGTACTGTATATTGAGCACCTAACATGAAAGGATTATTTTTCTAAATCAAATATCCAAAGATAACCAGGGTAAAAAAATGTATTAAGATTATGTACCTAAATTTGTACTGTTGGACAATTCTGACGCTCTAGTTTTTTCCATTATAAACTAAGCCAATAGAATCACTAATCTAATCCCAGTGACAGCAGGGAATAAATGCACAGTAAGTAAGAGATATGGGGATATTTTCAAACATAAAATATAAGATGATATTTTACCACTTTATTTTCTCAGTAGGTAAATATTAAAGGTAGAAATTATGTGCCAAAAAATCAGATATCCTTATTTTTATTTATTTATTTATTTATTTATTTATTTATTTATTTATTTATTTATTTATTTATTTATTATTGAGTTGAAAGAGGCAAGTTTATTTAAGAAAGATGAAGAGCTCAGAAATAAAAGAAGAAAGAACTCAAGACTCCATGGCAAAGTGGTCAGGGAATGAGAAATATTCTATTCTTATTTTTAAATTCTACAAAGTTGCCCTTTAGAAAATTTTTACTAATAGACTGAACAGAAGTAGGTAAGCAAGCATGTGTCCTCAACCCTCAACAAATCTGGTACACACTTTTGTGTAATCAAATCTATAAACGTTTTCTTAATTGTTCACCTCTTTGTTATATTTTTAAAGGCCTTCCACACACACACACACACACACACACACACGCGCACACACACACACACACACACACACACACAAACTTATGTGGAAATGGAGACTGCTTATTCAGAACTTCTAACAAGGGAGCCAGCCACCATCATTGGTGCTTGGTAGAGATCTAAAGGCAGGCAGGAAAGTGGAAGAGATTTATAGTGGCAGAAAAAAAGACTTAGGTATTCTCTGGATGCAGGCTGCATGCACCGGGAGGTTGGAGGCAGGATAATTAGAAGTCGGCAGTTTTAAGAGATTGGTTTAAGGAGCGTATTAGGCTTTCTCTTGTTGGTGGAGGGGCAACAAACAAGGAGACGGGCGTTGAATGATCCAACCCCGAGGATTGCTGCAGAGAGGGGCTTCTCTGAGCTGCCTGCGCAAACGATCTGGTAATCATTGTCCGTCGTGTACTTGTCCTCTTTAAAAATTAATCGTCTTATTCTGCCTCAAACCCCATTTCATTTTCAGATCTAAATATTTCATTCTCTAGAAAACTGGGGTGCGCACATATCCGGAAATGAAAAATTTCACTTCGGGGGAAATATTTTCCCAATTGTTTTGTAAAGTGCTGTATCTCCTCTTTGCACAGTATTAAAGGGCACATTTATACGATTTTATGGGGTGGGTCGGCTTTCTTTTAATGGAATTTAAGAGCTACGTGTCGAGACTCCTCCCCGAACCGCCCCACCCTTTATTTATTTTTTTAATCTCAGTGGTTTTAAAATTTTTTTCTTGGACCAACTTCTTCAAAAGAGGAAAAGGACAAAAGAGCCCAAAGAAGTGAGGGGGGGACCTTATGCGGAGAGGCAACGGGGGGTTGACAGCCGCCGGCTGGTGGGCGGGGCGCGGGGGGCGAGCCAGGGTGACGCGACTCACGTGACCGCGGCCGCAGATGTGGGCACCAGTCCGGGATCCCGCCCTCGCTCCCTACAGTCGGACCCGGAGCGGTCCGCTGAGCTCCCGGTTCCTGCTCCAGGTTCTTCCAGGTCAGTGGCGGGGGAGGAGGCCCGTCGTGGCAGCCCACCGAACCTGGGATGGGGGAGGAACGCGGGCGTGGAAGGGAAGCAGGTTTGGGATGGGGTCCCGGTAGAGGGCGGCTGGCCCGAGCGTAGATAGAGATGGCGGTGGGGAAATGGCTAAGGAGGAGCCCGCCTCCAGCCGGCGGAGGGTCGGGGATGCGGACACCCCCAAGTATTTGTGTCCCCTTTCTTTGCACCTCCTCTTCTCTTCCCTCCGTCCATTTTGGAGCCGGAGATGGTAAGCTGGGGGGCGCCCCAGCAGTGAGACAGTGAAAATAACCCTCCTCTGCCACTCCGTGCGTACAGAAAAAAGTTGACCCGGAGAGTGGAGGGGCTAGTTGCTCCTGGGAAGAAGGACGAAGACATCCAAAATTAGTTAGGAAAATATCCTGGTCTGGCGCCCGAGGCGTGAAAAGAAATGGCGGCTGAGGTGCAGGGACCCGAGGAGTCGGGGGAAGGAAACGTCGGGGGAGGACGGCCGGGATTCTGGAAAGGGACCCGTGTCCCGATGCATCCAGCAAACGCCCAGCCGCTGTCTCCTGTCTGTCTGCAGCTCTGCGTGTCTGTTGTTCTCAGCATTCTGCTAGGCTAGAAAAAAAAGGAGGAACCTGCCCAGAATCCCCTCAGGTCAGTGAAGGAGGGGACCACTGGACAGGGACCCAGAAGGGAGGGGAATGTGGAGGGCAAGAGCTCGCTGGAATTGGGGGTCCTCACCGCCCACCTCTCAACACATCTATGTGCACGACGCCACGTTGAGCGAACGTACAGAAAATGGCAGGGCCTGCCTGGGAAAGGGTTGGTTCGTATATAGGAGGAATGGTGGGGTCCAGGGTGGGCAGAAGGCACACTTGGAGGGCCAGGCCAGGTGAGGGGAACCTTGAAGAAGGGTGAGATCTAAGTATTCTCTGAACCTGCATTCCACCCTCAAGCTCTCAGTCTCCCTTGTCTCCTCTTTGTCCCTTCTCCCTTCCCACCCCACCTCCCATCCCCCAGGACAGGAAAAGGAGGAGAAATCGCAACATGGAAAAACTCTGCACTGAAAATGAAGGCAAGCCTGAGAGCCAAGGAAAGATGGAAAATGAAGAGCAGCCCCAGGAAGCGGAAAGGCTGGAAGTAGCTTGTACTCTGGAAGACAAGGAAAAGTTAGAAAATGAGGGAAAGACAGACGCTGAGGCAAAGCTAGAGGATAAGGGAAAACTTGAGAGTGAGTCAGCACCAAAAGAAGGAAAGCCTGAGACTGAGGGAAAACAAGAGGAAGAGGGAAGTCCAGAGAGTGAGGATGACCTGGAGAGTGAGGAAAATCCAAAGGAAGGAAAGCCAGCCAGTGAACCAAGGGCCCTAGGAAAGCGCCCGGCCGAGGGTGATATCCCCAGGAAAGCCAAAAGAAAAACCAACAAGGGCTTAGCTCAGTGCCTGAAGGAACATAAGGAGGCCATACACAACATGCATTTGAGCAATGAGGAGATGATAAGAGAATTTGATGAAATGGCTAGGGTGGAAGATGAGGTGAAGAAAACCAGACAGAAATTGGGGGGGTTCATGTGGATGCAAAAAAGTTTACAGGACCCCTTCCACCCAAGAGGTCCAAGGGAACTTAGGGGTGGCTGTAGGGCCCCACAAAGGGGCTTTGAAGACATTCCTTTTGTGTAGTACCACCGGTTAGCTTTGGCCAGGCCCTGTGCTTCAAACCTTATGCTAGTCCTTTGCTTTAGGCGTCCTCTATATCCAGGCTTCAGCCCTCTGTGTTTCAGTAGCAAATTTTCATCCTTTGCATGG
Source organism: Uropsilus gracilis (assembly GCA_004024945.1). Taxonomy (NCBI): domain Eukaryota; kingdom Metazoa; phylum Chordata; class Mammalia; order Eulipotyphla; family Talpidae; genus Uropsilus; species Uropsilus gracilis. The sequence goes on from PVHY01015911.1 coordinate 18,843, forward strand.
AAAAATGTTTATGGTGCATTGTAAAATTAAAACAGAAACAGTTTGCAGAACCATATACATGGCATGAGTCCATTTTTGTAAAACTACGAAATCATTTCTCTAGAGAGCTATGTACAGAAAAAATACCTGAAAGCTGTGTCCACTAAAGAATTAACAGTGGTCATCTGTAGGTGATGTTTTTCTATTTTTTATTCATCTGTATTATTTTCTCCTAAAAACATAGATTACTTTTGTAATAAAAATAATGAAAAAATAAAAAATAGGAAAACTATATACCAAGCAATTAGGAACTATTCAGTGAGTAGTATTCAGAAGGTAGTAGAGACACTTAAAAGTCTCGGTTTCAGGATGAGAAATGATAAGTAAAACTCAACTTCTCAAAGCTGGAGGAATCAGTCTGGTGGTTGTTATATCTGTTGCTGTAAGGTACAAGCTTGTCAACTGTGAAGTGGGGATCTGCTCTCATGGACTATGTAGAAGATCAGAGGAGGTACTGAGTGTGTGAACTGTGTTGACTCCTCCCCTGCAGGACTAGTACCCTCTCAGATTTTGGGGGGAGGGTTGAGGGAGGTCTCAACTGTGCCCAGGAATAAATCCAAAGAGTTGAGAGGTAGGTACCACTTTCCCAGGGTAATACCATATCTGATAGGCACTGTGCCTCTTTTCAGTGGGGCCTGTACCCTACTCAGGCCCATAATGCTGCTGGTGTGCTGGGGACCAAGAAGGACTAAAGCAACAGTGTCTTAAGAGAAGGGTAGAAACTTTTTTTCTACCTACAGTAGTTAACTGGGGTGGGCAGTATGCGGTAAGTTGACCTTGAAAAAGTTCTTAGGAAACACTCTTAAGTTTTTTGTTGATTTGTATGTGTCTTACATACAGCCATCTCCACTGGATTTATCTAGTAGAAACTAGGAGAAAAATCTGAGTGACCAGATGTTACACTTGTTAATCTCTTATCTGTTGACATTATTTTCTTAGAAGGCAGTGTCTCCCAGGAAATTCCTGTGAAGCCCTGCCTTACCAGTTCAACAGATCTACATCTATGTGGTATTTTTCCCTTTTTATTTGCTTATAGATTTTTTTAAAATGAACTTATTAAGTACAGATTTTATTATTCAGATTTCCTCAGTTTTTCCCTAATGTCCTTTTTCTGTTCCAGGGTCCCATCCAGGTTACCATCTTACTTTTAGTCGTCATGTCTCCTTATCCTCCTCTTGGCTGTGACAGTTTCTCAGACTCCCCGTATTTGATGCCCTTGACACTTTTGAGGAGTACTGGTCAGGTATTTTGTATAATGTCCCACAATCAATTTTGCTTGACTTTTTTCCCCTTGTGGCTACATGGGCATTAACTATTTTTGGGATGAGGACTCCAGAGGTGAAGTGCCATTCTCATTACATCATATAAAGGGAATGTATTTTCAGTGTTTTCACTGTTGGTATTAACTTTGCTCACCTGGTTGAGGTTGTGTTTGTTAGGTTTTTTTCATGATTTTCTTACTCTTTTTATTTTTCCCTTCCCATATTGTTCTCTGGAAGAAAGTCACTATTCTTAGTCCACATTTAAAGGAGTGGGGTGTTATGCCTCACTTCCTTGATGGCAGAGTAACTATAAAATTTACTTGGTGTTCTATACAAGGTATTTGACTTTGTTCCTCACTTATAAATGAGCACAGTTTTTCATTGTATTTAAAATCAATATGGATTTAACAATATTTTATACTCTGGAATATAATAATTTATTTTCTTACACTGTTCTAGATTTGGCCATTAGGAACACTTTCTGTGGGCTCTTGTATCTATTTGACATATCCCTATCATTGTCTTGTATTTTTTAAAATACATTCTTACTTTATGGCACTATAAGATGTCCTACTTTACCTCGAATAGTTCCTACCCAAGCCCTAGAATTAGCCATTTCTCCAAGGGACCTTTGTACCGTTGGTTGGAGTATGGTGTCAAAAACCAAGACCTGGGGACTAAGTATACTCATTACTGTTAGCAGATTATTGCTTCTAGGCCCTTTCAGTTGACAGAGCAAAGAGATACTTGGGTATATTGTAACCTGTGAATATATATATATACACACACACACTTGTTTGTATGCTTACATATGTATATATAGTTTACATCTCTGCATTCTTATTAAAAAGTTTGGCCTTTTAGAGTCTACCTATTTCCAAACTTGCCTATGTCAGACCCTAATTTTTTCCCTTTCATGATGTTTCATACATTTATAGTATACTCAAATTCTTCTGTAACATTATGCATTTTGGGAATACTATTGTTAATAATATTTCAAATTTCAAACTGCAGATATTCATTGCTGTTATATAGGAAAGCAATTCACTTACATCCTGTAGCCTTATAACCAGGCATTTGTTAATGTTTTGGCATTTTCAACATAGACGGACAATCATGTCATTTAGAAATAGACAGTTATATTCTTCCATTCCAGTCTGTGTATGTTTAATTTCCCTTTTTAATGTTATCGCACTAGCTAGAACTTCCAGCATGATGTTTAAGACAAGTAATGAGCCGGGCACGGTGGCACGTGCCTGTAAGCTTCAGCCTATGAAGTAGCTGGGGCTAGGGATTGCGGTTTGAGTCCCGCTCGGGGCAACACAGCGAGACTAGTCCCAAAAAATAGCTGGGCGTGGTGGCGCGCCTGTAATTCCAGCTACCTGGGAAGCTGAGGCCGGGGATTGCTTGAGTCTGTGGTACCACAGGCAACATGAGCCTGCAGTTCCATGGGCAAAAATAGCAAGGCCTAGTCTCAAAAAAAAAACCAAAAAACATATAATGAGAAAAGACACCTTTGCCTTGTTCCTAATCTTACGGTGAACTGTTCACTTTCTCAACAATAAGTATGATATAAGTTTGTTGTAGATACTCTTTATCAAACTGAGGAAGTTCCTCCTCTCATTCCAGTTTGAGGGTTTTTATCATGTGTAGATTCTGTCAGATTATTTTTTTGCATCAAGTAAGATGACCACACAATTTTTTTTTGGTGGGGGGGTCTGTGATTTGGGTGCATTTTATTGATACATTTTCAAATTTTCAATTATTCCTATTAATTAGAATACATTCCATTCCATTCGTTAAGTGCACACTTGAATTGAATTTGCTAATATTTTGTTAAGAATTTTGTCTGTGCTCATGAGGGAGAGTGGTCTGCAGTTTTCATTTCTTATAATGTCTTTGATCTGGTTTTGCAATTAGATAATACCTCACAGATTAAGTCAAAAAGTCTTCTCTCTACTTCAATTTTATGAATGATATTATGGAAAATTGTTATTATTTGTTCCTTAAATGTTTGTACAATTTATTGGTGAAGCTTTTTGGTCCTGTTGATTTCTGTCTTTGGAAGATTAATAATTACTGATTCAGTTTCTTTAGGAGCTATTCAGGCTATCTTTTCCTTGTATGAGTTTTTATAGTTTATATCTTTCAATGAAATAGTTCATTCATCTAAGTTATTAAATTTGTAGGCATAGATTTGTTCATAAGATCCATAGTATCCCTTCATTTTTTTTCTTAATGTTCATAAGATCAGTAGTGATAAACCCACTTGTATTGCTGGTATTGTTCATTGGGGTCCTCTTTCTTTTTTCTTGTTTACCCTGGCAAGAGATTTGTCAGTTTTATTTATCCTTTCAAAGAACCAGCTTTTGATTTCATTGAGTTTCTCTATCATTTTTCTGTTTTCACTTTTATGGATTTCTTCTGTTTTCTTCTGCTTGTTCTAGATGTAAATTCTACTTTTCTTTTGTTTCCTATGGAGAAAGCAAGGTTATTGATGTTAGATGTTTCTTCTATTCCCATATATTCATTTAAGCTAGAAATTTCCCTCAAAGCACTGCTTTTGCTACATCCCAACATTTTTTGAACTTCAGAATTTAATCTTTGATGAATTGTTTTTTCAGATATTCTGCCCCAAAAAGTTTTGATAAGTCGTATTTTCACTTAGTTCAAAATATTTTTGCATTTCTCTTGAGAATTCTTTGACTTATGCATTATTTAAAGAAGTGTGTGCTTTTATTTCAAAATATATGGATTTTCCACCTATGTTTTTGTTATTTATTTCTGGTTTACTTTCTTTAAGAACACACTATTGTGAAGGCCAGGCACGGTGGCTTGTGCCTGTAAGCTTCTGCCTGTGAAGTAGCTGGGGCTAGGGATTGCGGTTTGAGTCCCGCTCAGGACAACACAGCGAGACCTAGTCCCAAAAAATAGCTGGGCGTGGTGGCGTGCCTGTAATCCCAGCTACCTGGGAAGCTGAGGCTGGGGATTGCTTGAGTCTGTGGTACCCTGGGCAACAAGAGCCTGTGGGTCTTACGGCAAAAATAGCGAGACCTAGTCTCCAAAAAAAAAACCAAAAAACACACTATTGTGATATATTTAAAGTTTGTTAAGGTCTATTTTGTGGCCCAGACTATGAACTTCCTTGGTGAATATTCTATGTGAGCTTGAAAAAATGTACAGTTGGGTGGAATGTTCTGTAAATATAAATTAAATCGTGTTGATTGATAGTGCCATTCAGGTCAGCTGTTTCCTTATTATTCAGCTTGCTTAATTTTCAATTACTGATTGAAGGGCACTAAAATCGAATAATGGATTTCTGTGTTTCTCTTTTCACTTCTGTTTTTTGCCTCATTTTGACACTTTTGTTAAGTTCACACGTTTAGAGTTATTATGATTTGCTTTCCAGAATTGATTGCTTTATCATTATGGCATGTTCCTTTTTATCTCTGGTTATTTTTCCTCATCCTGGAGTCTGCTTTCTCTGAAATTTTATAGCTACTTCAACATATTTTTCCTCCCAGTTTTCTTTTGATTAATGTAGTGTGGTATATGGTTCTCCATTGTTTTACTTTTCAACTTTTGAGTCTTTATGTTTGAAGTAGACTTGTTTTTTAAAAATTTTTAAATATATATATTAAAACACTATATATATTTTAAAAACATTATATATATAAATCTATATAGTGTTTATTAAGATTTTTTATTGATTACATGCATATATATTTATATTTTTACATCACTGTATACCCCGAGGTTCTCCCACCACTATGTCAGCCATGAACTGTCATTTTAATCTCTTGTGCTCATCCCTCCCCCAATTTCACCCTCCTTCTCTCCCCCTCCCTTGCTGTATACTTTGGTTCTGTTGTCAGTTTGTTGGTTTTAACTTTTTCTTGTCCTTTTGTTTGTTTTTTCCTGTATCCTCATATAAGTGAGACCATCCAGTATTTCTCTTTCTGGCTTATTTCTTCTAGCATGATTCTTTCTAGCTCCAGCCATGTTGCCTCAAATGACATGAATTTATCTTTTTTGATTGCTGAATAATATTCCATTGTGTAAATATACCACAACTTTCTGATCCATTTGTCAGTTTTGGGACATTTGGAGTGTTTCCACATCCTGGCTATTGTAAACATTGTTGGTATAAATAACTGATTACAAGTGTCTTTTTTGATTAATGTTTTTGTATCCTTTGGGTAGATTCCCAGAACTGGCATTGCTGGATGGAATAGTAGTTCCATTTTCAGTAGTTTGAAGCTTTCCACACAGCTTTCCATAGTGGCTGGATCAGTTTGCATTCCCACCAGCAGTTTATGAGTGTTTCTTTCCATATCCATGCTAGTACTTGTTGTTGCCCATTTTTTTAATGGGATATTTTTACTGTTGTAAGGTGGTATCTCATTGTGGCTTTGATTTGCATTTCCTTGCTTATAAGAGACCTTGAGCATTTTTTCATATGCCTGGTTGGCCATTTGTATTTCCTCTTTGGAAAAGTGTCTTTTAAGCTCTCAGTTAGCAGGCAGTAAACAATAGTGAACTTTTTAAAAAATTCACTCTGACAATCTGTTTTTAATTGGTGTTTTTAGATCAATTAGATATAAAATGATTATTGATCTATTTGGATATCAAACACCTTTTCTATTTGTTGTCAAAGTTTCTTTTTCTGCCTTTGACTTTAATTATTGATTTAAAGTTTTTTAGTTTTCTAAGTGTGTCAACTATATTTCTAAAATGTTTTTGGTGACTCCCCTCATGTTTATAATGTACAGTTTTACTTAAGATCACTTTCAAATAATGATCTTCTGCTTCACTTATATGTAGTACGGGTATTTATTATTAGAGTCTGCATTATTGATTTACTTATCCATATACTGTGGTTACTTGATACATTGTTACTATAACTGCTTTAGTTAGTTATCATCTATGTCAATTAAAAAAACCCAGATTTTATTTTACTTTCATTTGTTTCATTTTCAGTGTTCTTCCTGCACATAGATCCAAGTCGCTGACCTATAGAAGTTTTCTTCTGTCTGAAGAAAATCTTTTAACATTTCCTAAAGGGAAGGTTTGTTGGGACTGAATTCCATCAGTTTGTGTTTTTCTGGAAAAAAATTTTGTGTACCATTCACTAGAATTTTGTGTTGGTGGCTGTTTTTCTTTCAACATTTTAAATACTTCACTCTCTTGTTTGTATGGTTTCTGGTTAAGAATCCCGCTAATTCTTATCCCTATTCCTTTAAAAGTAAGCTGTTTTTTTCCCCCTGTAGTTTCTTTCAAGATATTCTCTGTCTTTGTTTTATGAAGATTGAATATATGACTAGGTGTGGCTTTTTGGTATTTATTTGCTTTATAGTTTTCAAACTTCCTGAATATGTACTGTAATGTCTCTTACTAAGTTGGAACGTTCTCAGCACTTAGTACTTAAAATATTTCCCCTACTCTGTTTTCTCATCTATCTGGTATTCCAATCATGCACATATTACTTTTTTTGAAATTGCTCCACACTTCCTGAATGTTCTCTTATTTTATGTTTGTATTTCAGTTTAGGAAGTTTCTGTTGACCTATCTTTAAGCTCACTGATCTTTTTTCCTCAGTGTGCCCAGTCTCTTGATGACCAATCAAAGGCATTTCTCATTTCTGCTTTTTAAAAAATTTCTAGCATTTCCTTTTGAAGCTTATGGACTTTTCCATCTCTTTGCCTGTATTAATCACCTGTTCTTGCATGTTGCCTACTTTTTCCATCTTTGCCTTTAACATGTTAAATTGTGTGTCTGGTAATTTTAAAATTTGTATCATTTCTGAGTCTGGTTCTGATGCTTGCTTTATCTCTTCACCTTATTTTTTCCCTTGCCATTTGACATGACTTGTAAATTTTTTGTTTATATATATGTCATATTTGGTGCTAGGAACCGAGGGAAATACACATAGGCTTCTACTGTAAGGCTTATATTAATCTGGGTAGAAGTTGGGCTTTGATTAATGTTTATATTCTTGTTTTGCCTCTCCTCTTGACTTTGGGTTTCACTTAAGTATTCATTCTCAGAGTCTGTTTTTGAGGCACTTTAAGTTGTGTTTGTTTTTAATCATAGTAGAGTCCTAGTGTAATAGTAAGATGTGGGGAGATTAAGTTTCCATTTTTCAGTGGACCTATGTCTCTGACTTGTGACCTTCACGTGTGTTTTTGCATAGCTTATATCCTCCCCTTAGGAGAAATAGAAAGTATAGAAGGTGATGGAATTGGGTAATAGCTGCTCCCCCATGCTGAGACAAGTCACTGAAAAAAATCATTCCCCTTGGAGAGTAGACATTTGTGGGGAAGAAAGTACTGAGATACAGGAAGTAAAATTCTTCTGAACTGCACAGGCTACTCATTGAGTATTGTGAATAGCTGGATGTCCATAGATATAGGTCTTTTTTTTTCTTTATAATGGTGCCAAAAGTAGCTTACCTCCCACCTCTACCCCCCACACCCACACCTCTCAGGATGGTAATACAGATAGAGATGAGGTAACTTAGCAGAATGTCACGATCATGAACTCGAGTCATACTGGATTCAAGTACTATCTCTGCGACTTCTTATTAGCTCTTTGATCTAGTGACCAACTTTGCTCTCTCAGAATCTTTGTTATCCCCTTAGTTATCCTCTGTTAAAATGGAATTGGTGACTCTCCTTTTGATTTAACCCCTGCTAGTAATATTGAACCAAGTAGTACGCCCCTTATAGGACTTGAATTCACTAATACCAAATCAAGTTCTAGGAATACAGAATGACTGGAGAAATGATGTGAGAAAACAACAAAAATATGCTCACATACTGTAATTTTCTAGTTTTCATTTTGTTACAATTTTCTTAAAATAAAGATATAACTTACAAATAGCATTGTCTTAGTTTTAAGTTCCATCATAATGATTTTGTATGTATGTGTGTATAAATATGTATGTATACATATACATAAAGGATTACTAGAATGAAACTTAGTTAATATCCATCACCATATATAATTAGCAGTTTTTTTCTTGTGATGAGAATTTTCAAGATCTAGTCTCATAGGAACTTTCAAATAAATATACAATATAGTATTGCTAGCTGAGTGTGATGACACGCACCTGTAATCTAAGCTACCTGGGAGGCTGAGGCTAGGGATCACTTCAGTGTACGGGTTTGAACTACCCTGGGCAACATAGCAAGACTATATTATACATATATATATATATAAAATGTTACATATATATATATATGAGACTATATATATATTATTGCTAACTGTAGTCTCCCAGATGTATATTGCACTCCCAGGACTTGTATAGCTTATAACTGGAAGTTGCTATTAATTATTGATTTCTGTATTAGTATATTGTAGTGAGAGTATATAATGTATGTAATTTCAACCCTTTCATATTTGTTTAGACCTTTTTATGGTCTAATACATAAAAACACACATAAAATGTTTCATGCGTGCATATACTGTGTGAAATGTTCTGTTTATGTCCTTAGGAAAGTTTTGTTGTCCAAATTGCTCCAATTTTCTTCATGACTGTTCACTTTTTTATCTGCTTATTCTGTCAGTTATTGATGGAAATATGTTAGTTACTCACTGTAGTTGTGAATTTGTTTCTTCTTGCAATTTTGTCATTTTGACATTTTATCCAGAAAGGCAGAATGATACACACACAATGTACAGCTAAATTACTTATTACAGTGTGAGAACTGAGTAACTACCACTCACATCAAGAAATAGAATACCATTAACCAGAAATATTGTTGATATCATTTCCCAATCATTCTACCTCCCTCCCTACTAGAGATAAAATCACTATCTTGAATTGTGTGGTAATGGTTTCCTTGCTTTTCTTTTATTAAATTTTATAATCTAAGCAAGATAGTTTAGTTTTGCCTCTTTTTTTAACCTTATATCAATAGAGTTAAACAGCATGTATTTTTGGGCTAGTATATGTCATTAAATACTGTGTTTATAATATTAATCCATGTTTTTTTATGTTTATATTTAATTTTCACTGATGTGTAGTACACTATTATTGAATATGTTTTATTCCTTCTAAGCATCTGGGTTATTTCTAGGGTTTTCTTTTTTTTTGGTATTACAAGTAATGTTGCTATCAACGTCTTGTGTATTTCTCTTGGCGCATCTGTGCACATGTTTCTGTTTGATTACTACCTATGAGTTACATGTTTAGCTTTAATGATGATGCCAAATTTTTCCAAAGTAGCTGTAGCAGTTTATATGTCTGTTTGTAGTGATGAACATGCTCACTGATCAGTATCCTCACTATCACTGTGATTGCCTTTTTCATTTTAGCCATTTTGTTGAATGTAGTACATTATAGTTCTAATTTGAATTTTCTTAATGAAGTTAAGCATTTCCTTTTTTGGGTTATAATTTGCAGATATCTATGAAGTGACTTTTTTTTCATTTTACTATTGTCTTATGTCTCCTTTTCACTGTGTTTGTAGGATTTTTTAATATATTCTGCATCTGAATCCTTTGTCTGTGAAATGTATTGCAAATATTTCTCCCACTCTGGTATTCCCCTTAACTCTCTTAGTAGTATCAGTTGATGAACAGAAGATCTTAATTTCACTGGTGTCAGTTATCAAATTTTCCTTATGAATGGTCCAGTTTTAAATCTGTTCCTGCATGGAGTCATGCAGATATTCTATATTATTTTCTAGATGGTAGATACAGTAATTGATAAGAAATTGGGTTTTATGTGTTGTATTAGAGTTCTCCAGAGAAAAAGGACCAACAGGAGATTATACATATATGTAAATATTTATATGTGTATGTGTGTGTGTATATATACATACACACACATACATGCCTTCACAGAGAGAGAGATTTATTAAAAGTATTGGTGCTTGTGGAGTCTGGGAAGTCCTGACATCTACAGTCAGGAAGCTGGAGATCCTCTCAGGAGAGCTGATGGTGTACGTTGTATTCTGAAAGTCAGTTGACCTGAGACACACCAAAAACCAATTCTTCAGTTTCAGTGCAGAGGCAAAAAAAGACCAGTGTCCCAAGACATGCAGTCAGCAGGAGGAGTTCCCTTTCATTTTAGTCTTTGTTTTATGCAGGTCTTCACTTGATTGTATGAGGCCCACCCACATAAGGAAGGGTTGTTTTACTCAGTCTCTGGATTGCAGTGTTAACCTCATCCAGAACCACCCTCAGTCATAACCACAGTAATGTTTAACCAAAAGTCCAGGTTCTTTGATGCACAAAATTAACCATCACATGTACAATGAGATGTTAGGATCAGAATTTATCTTTTCTTATCACTATCCAGTTTATTCAGTATCATTACTGAAATTCTTTCCCTAATGCTTAACAATACACCTTTATTGTAACTCAAAGATCTCCATGCATGAGTCTGTTCCTGGTAATTCTATTCAATTCTATTGATCTCTTTGGCTATCCTCACACTGATATCATAGTATCTTAACTACTATGACTTTAAGTATTGATATCTAGACTTTATAATAATATTATTATTTAGTAAAGGAAGTTCTTCCAGATGTATAGTATTCCCTCTTTTATAATTCTCTGGAAGACTTTGTATTAAATGGCTATTATTTTCTTTCTCAGATATATAGTAAGCAAAATTCCAGAATTTTAAGTTATTAATATTTCAATGTCAATAAGACATGTTTTATCATGATTCATCTTGTTCATAAATCTTGCTCTAAATTTTCAAACGTTTATTTTACTTATTTTTGTGGTCATTATTCCACAAACTTCCAGAATATCTCCTGGACTTGATACTGCCTCTTTTAGAGGTGAGAAAAATAGGCTCAATCATGCTTCCCTTTAAGGAACAGATGTTGACTCCTTTGCCTCAATTGATGCCATCTTCATGCCTTGACAGTTTTCCTATTATAGTTTTAAATTCCTTGTCAATTGGATTCCCAGATAGGCTGTTGGTCATACATCCACTTATAATCTGGATTGCCTTCCCAACTGTACTCCATAGTGGGTTGAACCTAAGATTTTCTTATTACTTCTCTTTGGCGTACCCAGGGGGCTCTTTTCTGGACTCTTCACCAAATGGTTCAAATGAATCTTCCATGAATTCCCAGCTGTTCCAAAATGTCACTGAATTCTCCAGCAGTATGCCTCAATCTGTGGGCATTGTTGCATGCAGAAGATACCACAATCGTTGGAAACAGGATCAAGGTAGACAGTAAATTCAAAAAGGGTTCATGAGTACCTAGCCTGTGTTTCTTTTCCCTGAGTGACATCAGAAGTTCACTTCAGATTCTATCACTGCCATGAAATCTATTAAATAAAATCTAGCTGAGTTAAGTTACAGATCTGATTGATTTCATTAAAAGATTCATGAAACAGGCAGCATACATCTACCAAGTAGAAAGGCATGCTTGGATTTTGAAGTTAATTGACATAAAGTTGTTGCAAATACCTACATGCACCTGTATATACATACACATATATGTATATAAAGATACAAGATTTTATTGTTTTCATAATAAATCAAATGATAAAGCTTATTGGATTTGTTCTTTTTCTGTCTCCTCCCAGTTTAAAAATGCTTGCATCTCTTAATAGCCAGTGTTCTCTGATATCTGCAGTTGGGGTCAACTCATTTAAGTCATGGCACGTTCTTTGTAATTTTTAGTCCAAAATGGACTTAGTCTTCCTGTCATAGCCACTGTGCTTCCTGTCATAACTCCACTTTTCCTAGGCATGCAGAGAATCCTTGCTGTTCTTATACTGTTTTACTTTGTGGGGTTAGTACTTGCCATACTTCTTACAGAAAGTCTAGTGGGTTTTAGAAATTGTCATGCTTATGAGCACTATCTGCATAGAAAATCGTAATATATGTTTAATCTAGGATCTGAGGTAATGTCATCTTTTTTTGGTTTCAGCATTGTTTGTCAATTTTCACATTTCTTCTAAGTCTATACATTATTAATTTTATTACCATTTGCTATAAATAACCAACTTCTAGCAGTGTTGTATTTTATCGTATGTTTACTTTCCATTACATTAATTTCTGTGGGGGGTTTTATCTTCTTGTTTCTCCTTTCATTTGATTGAATTTGTGGTCTGTTTCTGCATTTTTAAGTGGAATGCTGGGCTATTGATTTTCAGTAATTTTTCCTTTTCTAATATGTAGTTTTCAAGTTATAAATAGCATGTTTCAGGGAGAGCCCACAAATTTTTAAAATTATATTTCAGTTCAAACATTTTCTAATTTCCATTGTGATTTCAACTTTATTATCACTGTTCTCATCATAAAACAGTCTGTATTCTTGAAGTATTGGTAACAGGCCTTCTTAGGCTCATAGGTTTTCCTTTAACCTCTGCTTCTTATATCATATTGACTAGAGAGAAAAATTTGTCTGTCCCTCTTGGGGAAGACCAACACCATAAGGTCAAGTTAATAGGAGCATACAAATTGTAAAATTAGGTAAACCTCTTTATGTCTTATAATTTTTGTTTTAAAGTCATTTTGTTAGTAAGTTTACTATATTGACTTTCTTTTGATTAGCATTTGTATGTTAATTTTTTTTCTTTACTTTCAGTCTTTACATATATTTTAGATGTCTTTTGTAAGCAGTATAGTGTTTTTTCCAGTCTGAATATATTTTTCTTTTGTATTTCTTCATGTAGACGAGGTACATTTAATGTATTTATGGATAGTAATACATATAAACTAACCATTGTACCAAATTCCTCCCTTTGTATGCTGTTTTTCTTTTCTTTGAGATTATTATTTTTGCTCCTCTAGTAACTTGGAAGTTTTATATCCTTGTAATCTTCTTTAATGGTTATCTGGCAATAAGAGCCTAGTATTTTACTTACTGAAGGCTAATATTAATTTACATTTTAACATACACCACAGATAATTCCAGAACTTGAAATACTTTTGCTCAAGCCCTGTTGACTCATGTTGATAATAGGAATTAACAGAATAATATTGTTTAATATAGTATTGATTTAAAATTTCACAGATATGTATCCTTTTAATTATTGTTTATTTCTTCTGTCATTTCTACTCTTCCACCAGGAGTCATTTTTTTAATGTTGTCTGAGAAATGCCCTGTAGCATTTATTGTTTCTGTCAGTTAATGCCTGCTACTGGCAGTCAGTTTTTGTTTATAAAGGACTTTATTTTAAAGTTACTTTTGCTGGGTATCAGTTTTTGTTAAACATTTATTTTCTTTTCAGATACCAGAGATAACATTCCACTATCTTTTAACTTCCATTGTGCTGTTAAGAGGCCAAATCTAACATTTGTTCCTTTCAAGTTACATTTTATTTTTTCTGGTTACTTTCATGATTTTCTCTTTGTCTTTGATTCTCTGCAAACCCACTACTATGCATCTAGGTATGAATTTCTTTTATCCTGTTTGGGATTTGCAAGACTTCTTGGATCGATGGATTAATGTCTTTCATTGGTTCTGAAAAATTCTCAACCATTATATCTTCAAAGATTGCCTCTGAATTACTCCATTTCTTTTGGAATCCCAGTTAAAAATGTTAGACCTTGTCATACCTCCCCATCTTTTTGACTACCTGTGCAATTTTATAGTTTCTTCTATATATAATTTACAATTCTTTGTCTTTGAATTGAACCTAATCTGCTGTTAATGCTTTTCATTGAGCTTCGTTGTTTCTTAGTTTTAGCATTACCATGTTTTTTCACTTTTTCTGGTTTACATTCCTTGCTTTTTTCATAATTGGATTTTACTTACCAGAATACACTAAGCATTGTGGTTTTATAGTCTACCTGAAAACTCAGATAATTCAATGCTTAATAGTTTCTGTTGCCTGTTGTCTACTATTACTTACTTATATCTTTATATGTATAGGCATTGTACTTGAACAATTGCTAGTTGTAATAATTTGAGGCCAAGGATGATGTAATCTTACTACTGAGAAGATTGTATTTGTGTAGCTTAGATCAGTAAGGTTACTTCTTGTCTAAAACCACCATAATCTGTGTTCAAAGCTTAAAGTATACTAACCCATCTGGATGTTGCAAAACCTAGCTTAGAAATTATGAGAATTAGTTTACTTCCAGTTTACCCTTGAAGTATGAATATTTGAGGTTCCCAGCATCAGCTGGGAATTTAGGAAATCCCCTTCCTTTTGATGAACCTTGGGTTCTGAGTTTTGATTTTTGAATCTGGCATAAGTACAACTTAGTCTGGCACTCGTTTATTCCTTAACCACAGATGCCCTGGAGACAAATATAATTAACCATATTAAGTACTATTAACAAAATACCAGTGAATCCCTCTTTGACCTCATGTAGGAAAATAATTCTTAACTATAAATTAAACTCTAGATTCAATAAAAGAATTTTTTGATGCATTTTGACTGCTTTTTCTTAACTGCCTGGCAGAAATACAGCATAAACGAAATAAAAAAGCAACTAACAAACTGAAAGAAAATACTTTCAACATATATAACAGATGAGCTTGATATAGTTAATATATAAAGAATATTTGGAAAATGAGGGGAGAAGGACCAACAACTCAACAGGAAAATGGGGAGAAGATATGGACAGTTCACAAAGATAGTAAAATTGTCATTAGACAACAGGAATGCAAAATGCCACTAAGATACTACTCACTAATCTGTGAAAATTTAACAGTATACTAGGTATGTTAGAAAGGGGTGTGGGGAAACTATATTGCTGTTGGGGAAGCAAAAACCACCAACCAAACACTTGTCTGATGTTCCGGGAAGTGAACAGCCAAGAGAGGTATGTTTGGGAATCATCTGTGCTTAGAGGGAAACGCGCAGAGTCATCCAGGGAGAGGGAACCTGTGGACTGAGAAGAGAAGGATCAAGGAGGCAGCTCAGTTTCCCCATGGACAGCACCACCAGGCCTCTAGGGTGGGGAGAGCCCCTCTTGAAGGGCTGCAGGGCTCAGTTGCCAGCGCACTGTGCCAAGTCGGGTACCACCTTGTGCTCCACAGTCAAACCTGGAGACACTGGGCATCCCTGAGGGATGCTGTGCCAGGACCCGAGAGGCTCCAGGTAAAGCACCTGCCGGCAGGGCAGCAAGCCCGCCCACCCCCTTTCTCCGAGAGTCTCCCTTTGTCATACCCCCCCACCCAAGTCCACTGCTACTCAGTCCCTCTGGGAAGGAGGGGGAGCGGGGAGGGGGCCGAGCTCGGGTGACGCGGCGCTCACGTGGCCGGCTGGGCGCCGACGTGGGCAGCAGCCCCCGCGCCCGCCTGCCCGCCCGCTTGCCCTGCGGTCCAGTGCCAGCGTCGACCGCTCCCGTCGCCCGCGCGGAACCCGTTCCCCGAGCTGCCCGGGCGGCGGGCGGGGGCGAGCGGGCTTCGGCGAGCCCGAGAGGCGCAGGCCTGCCCGGGCCCCGCAGGTCAGTGCGAAGGTGGGCGCTGCCCGCAGCCCCGGGCAGGGGTAACGGTGGTCGGGAGTAGGATCTGCTAGCGGCAGGGAGAGGGCGAGGAATCTTGGACACTAGTGAGGAGGGGGTCCTCCGCGCGGGTGGGGCCGATGGGGATGGAGGACCCCGAAACCGGCCCTACTGCCACCTTGACGCCCCCTCCTCCGTGCCCCTATCCATTTTCATGCCTGAAATGGGGGGCGCCCCCCGCAGTGCGACAGCGAAATGTAGACACCTCCTGGAAATAACCTCCCTCACACTGCCTGGGAGCCAAGGCTGACCGCCAGGAGAAGGGGTGGAGGTGGGGCGGGTTGCCTGCAGAGGAGGGGACTCAGGGAACCCAGTGGTTCTGAAAGCAGTCTGGTTTGTCTCCAGAGGCCTGAGAAGTAATGGCGGCTGGGATGCTGGGGGGTGGGGGGGGGCGAGAATCAGGGGAGGGAAGTGGCTGCTGCAGAGGG
>PVHY01015912.1:0-15616 GCA_004024945.1 Uropsilus gracilis
AAACTTTTTAGGAAAATACCCTGGCCACAAGGCTGCTTAGAATTATTTACTAAATCAGAGGGCGACCTCAAAACTCCCTTGCCTGGAGTCTGGGGGCAGCACCCTCAGCTTCCAAGAACACCCCTCCTGTGGGGACAGAGAGCTTCGCCCATGGGTGCTTTCACCCCATGGGTCCCTCATTTTTGAGTCAGCTCCCACAAGTGTTCAGGAAAGTGTCACAGGTTTGGTACAGCTTGGGTGGGTGCATCTACTTACCAGCTCTTTATCTTAGGGACTGCAAGTGTGCTGGCTGAGATGAGTCTGGAGGCCAAAGAAAACTGCTGGATGGTCTCATTTACATGTGGGATTTAGATAAATCGAACAGAAGGACAAGAAATAGTAAATAGGAAAAGCTTACAAGGTGACAATAGAAATGAAACATCCAGCATGGGAAGGAGGAAGAGGGGCTGAAGCAGGGCAGGGAGGAACCCCAGGGAAAACGGTGATGGGTCATGGGTGATATGGCGGCAGGAGAAACACGGGGACCCCAACAATGTAAAAGAAATGAGTCAGTTAAAATATGGCAAAGGATATAAATGAGCAGCTCACAAGCTGTTAAAAACATACCATAAATCAATAATAAACCCAGATCAAGTTTTTCTCATGACCTATTGTCCAGATAGTGATGCGCTGTGACGGTGTAAGCAGTGTTATAAACAGTTGCTTGTGGTGCTGATTGCACGTTGCAGTGATACCGCTGGGGACATCTGTGCTAAGTAAGACCTATAGCTGCTATCAATGGCACCTGCCTGTTTTACTTGCTTCTCTGAAGGGTCTGAAATGACAGTGAATAACACCACCCTAGAGCGCGCAGCATGCACAGCGAGCGAGCGTGGGCCACGGGCACTGTCAGGACTTGGCGTCTCCGAGCCTCCCTGCACTCACCACCGGCAGTCATGACCTCGTGTGGGTCTTGAGAGGGTGACACAGGGCTTACAGGTCACGCCCATGCACCCGCAGCACCAACCGGCTCAGTAGCTGTGCGTCACTATCGCTGCAGCTAGAGAGAGAGGAAGAAACCGGAGGCTGTTGGAAAGGGGAAGTGAGAAGATGAGCTGATTTTATGAACATGCACTGGCTTGAGGGGCTTAAAAAGCCCATTCAGACACCGAAAGCCCTATGGTCAGTGAGTCATGCGGAGTGACAGAAGATGACCTGGCAAGGGGGACTGAGGAAGTTGTGAGGTGATGCTGATGCGGGGGCGCCCTAAGTGGCTGCCGCCCGAAGGCTGCTCTGGGCTGGGAAGCCGATGCTGACTTTGCGTGGTGCACTGGCTCAGGGTGGGGACCCGGCTCCCTGCCAGACCTCTCGCTAGCCTCTGCAGGACCACAGTGTCCCCCTTGGGGTCAATTGTCATTTTGTGGAAAGAAGTGGAAGGTGAATCGCTCCCGAATGTTGGGTTTGCTCTGGACCCGAGCGCTGTCGTGGTTAAGGAAAAAGGCACTTTCTCCAGGGCCGGGGCCTGAGGAACGTCTGGGGAAATGTTGAAGAAAATTCACGGTGCACGCAAAGAGGACTGAACCCTGCAGGAAGGGGTTGGCGAGTTCTTCTGCTTTGCAGTTGAACTTGCTGGGCAGTTGCTGCAGCTAAGGGAAGGGGGGGCGGGTTGGGTGAGAGTTGCTGATTTCAGGTGGAAACATCCGGCGCCTTTTCCTGACTCATCCGAGTTTGCGGATATTTGTTTAGGTGTTGGTACACCTGTCTCTTCACCTTTAAACAGACGACGATGTGTATTCCTTGGCAATCTGTGATGTAGCGTCAGCCATGGTCCACTTCCACGGCAGCGGAAGTAATCCTAAAATGCTGAATCAGGAAAAACTCCGCAAAAACAATCGCATCAAATGGACAGAGATTTCTTTTCAGATAAAGGAAAATAACCCGGCTTACGTGGAGGGCGAGCAGAGGCTTTGTGGAGATTCTTTTCCGGGGAACATCCCGCAGCAGTCTCCCTTTGGCGCCGTGGTATGTGTGCTTTGCTTTGCCACTCTGCCTGCCGAGTGTGTACCCCCACTTCAGCGGGGTATTGCTCTCCAGCGACGCTATCACCAGCCCTGCAGAACATTCTGACTCCTAGACGAGCCCCTTCATCTGCCTTCTTCATCTGCCCAGCGCCGTCTCTCACCTCCGTGCAAGGGACCCTCGTCATGTTGTCTCGTGATCGCCTGCTTGCCTCACCTTCCCAGCAGGCTGTGGGGGTGGAGGCCCCATCACAGTCTTCTTTGCCAGCTCCTGTTCAGCCACCGGATCACAGAAAGTGCTCAACAGAGATTTGCTGGATGAGCGTGTGGACAAATGAATGGCCGAAACCGTTCACATTGCCTCCCACATTCGCTGATCAGAACTCAGTGACGTGGCAATACCCAGGACGAGAGGGACTGCGATGTGAAAGAATTTGCTGGACATGTCATCCTCTAAAATGACGGGGCGGGAGGGAGGGCTCCCTAACAGGGAAGCAGGGCAAAGGAACAACCCTCTGCCTAAGCACGGAATTTTACCTCTGAATCCCCAAGGGGCCACTCTGCCCACGTGGGCACCGGCACCACCTTTCTCAAGTCAGCGCCCCCTCAGCAGCGTCGCCCACTCTGCCCGCGCCCAGTGCCAGCCGTCTCGGCTCCTCGCAGCCTGCCCTGCTCCACCTGGCGCAGATGGAACGTTCTGCCTCCTCTACTTCCCATAGCGCTGCTAGTCTCCTTCCTGACAGGGGTGCGCAGCTCAGAGCCTTTGACGGGGCGCAGTCAAATGCGTCGGCTTTGGTGGCAGGCCTTCCTCTGTTGAGAGTGGGTGGCTGTGAGCGCCACAGCCAGCCCAGCGTGAGGGGCCGCTGCTCGGGGGAGGCGTGCGGAGACTGCCGCCAATTGAGTAAAGTCAGTTGTTTTGAATTCAGAGCAACTGCGTTTTCTAAGCCATGCACAAATGGGGGACACGCTCGTTAAGCGGAAACAAGTGTGACATCAGCATTTCAGCAGTGATGGCGCTTTCTCACGGCAGCTCTCCTCTCGCCCTCCCGCCTCCCTCGACACAGACCCCACCCGTGTCTTCCCTAGTTGAATTCAAGCAACACCTAAGGTTCTGCCATGCTTCAGTGGAAAGTGGTGGCCCAGATTTCAGGCTGCGGCCCACCATGCAGTTCGCACAACGGGAGGGACAAGTGTCCTCCTGCTGTGACGAGTCTCAGTACTGTGCTTCAGGAGCCATCTCAGTGATGGGTGGGCGTGGTAGAGTCATGTGAGTGCCCGGCACCATGCTGACATAGGCTCCCTCTTGCTGCTTCCTGTGTTTGTGTCTTCATCTGCGTCCTCACAGGTGTGTAGTTAGAAAGTGGAGCCCTGCTGTGCATATTACACATTTGAACCACCCTGGCCCAGCCTCTGTGATTGATTTGGGCAGGAAACGTCTGCTTCCTAAGCTGTGGGCAAGCAGAATGCCAGCCCGCCTCATGTAAAGATGCAACGAATCCGTCCGGACTGAATCTTCAACCCCAGTGCGTAGGTGACGTTTTCTTCCTGCCCGAGTCACGACAGCAGCGGTTCCTGCTTTATTCCTATCGTGTTGCTCCTCCGCTGGAGCTGAAAAAAATTTGGAAAGTACTCCAGCGGGCTGGGCCAGAGGAAGCACAAGGCCGCCATGGCTACAGCGTCCAAATGGAGCGAAAGGTCATTTTCCCACATCATCCCAAGGCTTGATGTTAATCTGGGATAAACACAGTTGGTTTTTGGGTTTTGTTTTTCTTTTCTTTCTTTCTTTTTTTTTTTCTGGAGAAGGCCTGGCCGTGGGTGGAGGAGAGATGGGGCTGTTCCCTTTGAGTCAGATGTGACTCAGCCCAGGTCACATCTCTGAGCTCTAGTCACATCTGGTCACATCTCTGAGAGAGAAGTAGATGTGTACGACTTTGCAGCATGGTTTCCCTTTTTTCAAAAACCATTGTAAAAGCAAACGAAGGAGCCGCGCTGCCCATCATGTGCCCCCAGGCTCGCAGACACCGCTGCTCTGCGATGCCCGCTCCTTCTGTGCCTCGCAAAGAAGAGATTCCGATGAAAATGTGGAAAGTATCCTTGCCCTAAATTAGGAAAGCAGCTTTGCTTTCATTTCCTTCCCTGCAAGTTGGCAACTGGGTAAAAGAAAATATTTTGACTTCCAGAGATGCTATTGTCCCTCCTCCAGCCTCCCCCCACCCAGCTCCAGGAGGGGCACCATTGCCAGGGCGTCCACCCCGTCCGTTTCTAGTCAGACCTGGTCTCTTTCTCCTTGATGAGGCTCCCTGCTGCTCGGTCACCAGAACCTGTGTTTGGGGGGGTGCTGCCTGCAGGTAGCATGTGCTGCAGTTCCCCGTTTTCAGTCCTGTTCTTAGCCTCTAAAATAGGAATGTGGTTTCCTTGATGGCATCCTGCTGAACTGCCCTGTGCACGGGAGAATGGCTGTCATCCCCCTGAAGTCTGCTTCCAAAGGCTGGTAGTGAGGGTTCAACTGCAATCTTTATCTTGAGGCGATCCTAAAAAGAAGGTCAGTTCGGCAGATCTGTAAGCCCCCCCCCCATTCAGGTAGGTCGTCACTCCGGGACTTCTGTGAACTGTCACTATGTCCCCAGCAAATACATGTTTCGGCCACTTAGTGCAGAGCAGTGAAGTGTATAGATGCCTCCTTCACGGTCTAAGAGGTAACACATCTCTCGCCAGCTTTAGTCTATGATTCTGTATTCACTTAGTTCCCGTTTATAGTTCACACATTTGTAGTAGTTAGAGTCACGCAGCCATCAGCACAGCTCAGTTGCAGGACGTGTCCATCAGCCCAGCAACAGCCCGCGCACCCATGGCTGGTCACGCCCCCTTTCCAGCCCTAGGCGCTGGTGCCCACGGATCTCCTTTGTCGCTAAAGGTATTTGCCTCATCTGAAAATTGTATAGAATTGGGAGGTTTTTGTCTGACTCTTTTGCTGCCCGTGAGTCGTGCATTGCGGCCGTGCTGCAGCCTATACCAGTGCCTGTCTCTGGACTGCGAACGATGTTCCGCTGTTGGGCGCAGCACGTTTCTCCTGTCCTTTCCCGGGCTCATGGCCACTGGCCACTTGGCTTGTGGCTGGGATTTTATTGCTGTGAATGATGCTGCTCCGTACATGTGTAGGTGTGGGGGAGGGACCTGTGTTTTTTTTTTTTTATCGTGTGTGGGTGTCCACAAGTGGAATTGCCGCGTGAAGCACGGGTAGACGTTGTTTGTAAGAAAACAGTTACTTGAGAGTGGGAAGGCTTGATCCTTCTAGTAGTTGAATGAACTTAAAGCACATACCTTTATCTCTCTAGATCGCTGTTTCTTTATCTATAACATGGTGATAGGAATATGTGTTGTTCAGTCTTATCATGGGAACAGATTTCCTTAAGACTTATTGTCTGACGCAGTAAGATATTTAGTGATGAAAGCAGAGGCTGATCTGCTCTAGAAAAGTAAATGTAAAGTAAGCTGATCTCAGGAAGCCTGGCTCTATTACAGCAAATCTCAGGTGAAAACACTTCAGGGGAAGAAAGTTTGGATTTCCAGATACACGAGGGAGTTGGATTTGCTTTGTGTTGCCAGCTGGATGTGACTTCCAGAGCTGCTCTTGTCCCCAGGGACCCTCCCTAGTAGGTACGACAAGGGGCCGCTGTGGGGGAGACAGTGACACTCCACTGGAGACCTGATTCTTGATCAGGGCTGGCGGTGCTATGACGGTCAGACGTAAGGAGCAGAGGGGTTTCATGCCGTCAGCTCCCATGGAGAATTAATGTTCTCACTAGGGACTGGACCCTCTAGGGTCTAAGCGGGAAATGCATCTTGAGGAGGACAATGTGTTCCTGAATTCCTCCAAGGTGACGTGTCGAAGGCAAACTGAGCCACACACGCATTCATGTGGTTGCTCAGTCACTCAGCGAGCGTTCGTCGTTTATTAGGTAGACACCCAGTAGGCACTGAGAAAACAGTGAATAAGATAGTCACATGTGCCTCACGGGTTTCACTCCCTAGTAAGGTAAACGGTCAGCCAGCAGTGACAAATCCAATGGCACGTCAGCACGAGGGAGGACATGAAAGCAAGCTGCAGCGTGGACGTGACTGCAGAGAAGACTTGCTCTTTTAGCAAGCATGGTCAGCAGAGACTCCGAGGGGGACATTGGCAGTTTGCGCCTGAAGGACTAACCGTGCGCTCACCCTCGCTGCCTTTCTCCTGGTTTCCTTCATGGCTCTGCCCTTAGCCTCCCACAGCTGTCCAAATGGCTTCTATTTCCTCCTTGGGTATGTCCCCTTCCTTCCTCCCTCAGAGCCGGTGTCTTGGTCCTTTTCTTTACCTGGGACAGTTCCCACAGAGGGGCTCCCGGTTTGTTTATGTCTGTCCCCGTCCAGCTGGAGTTAAGTGGGGCTCTGAGGCAGCTTTTCCAGGGTTCACTGTGAGTGGGTGTAGCAGGCATAACTTCCTGGCCAACGAGTCAGTACCCTCCAGGTTTCCCAGGACATCTGCTAAGATGGTGGCGGTGGCAGTTCAACTGCCATGAGCTGGCCTCTGTGAGTAACTGAGGAGCAGAGCCCCCAGAAACCCATGCTGAATAGCTAGTGCGCATGGGCACTGTGCTCACTGCATGGCGCCGCTGAGCTTCCAGGGGTGCTGTGCTGACTCTCCTCTAACAGAACCCCGAATCTACTCTAACTAAGCTGCCTCCTTTGCATGGAGTGGTGGAGATGGTGGGTGCTTGTGCGGTGGCTGTGGTCTGCTGAACGCCTGAAGAGGAGACCCTATACTTCTAAAACACGAACAACATTGTAAATAAATGGTGTTGCGAAAAACTAAACAAAATCGACCATGCTTTTACTATTGTCAACAGTATTTATTGCAACTAACACGTCGCTGAAGGATGGCTAGCGGGAGCTATCTAATGTACATCGAAGCATAGTTACTCTCCTGCCTAGATCACTCCCCAAATATCAACGCTCCAGCTTCCTCCTCTCCTTCTAGTAGTTTCTCCAATCTCAACTTCTTGAGATTTATTCTACCTCACCCAGTTCCCACCTACTCTTTCTACCTACTTCTACTTTTATTTCCTTAGTACTTTCTGTCTCTCCTTGCTGGAATGTAAGCTCCACAATAACAAGCATCTCTGTTTTGTTTGTGGAGATAATCCTGGTTCTTAGGACAATGCCTAGCATACAAACAACACTCAACAAACATATGCTGCTGTATGAAAGAAATGGACAGCTGTAGTATTAACTATCTGGCCTATATGGCAAATATGTATATTTACATCTAAGCCTAGCAGCGGAAGCAAGAGATGTAGACATCATCACTGCCACTTAATGAATGAAGAAAGCGAATAATTTGATGGAGTTGTCTGTCACAAGGTGTATAGAGTTCCAATGTACAACTCCAGAACATACTCTCCCAGCCATAGCCTGCTGTACAGAGAAGCGTGGAAGAGTCCTGGGCACATGTGTAATGCCCAGCATTACTGCCCAGCTCTCGGAACCCACAAGCAATTTGTGTGTTTACACACATTGGGCTTAGATACACTGGCTCCTGCCAAGCCAATTTCTTAGTCCCACCCTGCCCCATTTCAAAATACTGGAGTGGCAAGAGGCAGAGGCATATTTCTGAAGGGTGAGCTCATTCCCTGGCCAGCAGCCTTGCCAAAGGCTTCAGCAAATCTATTGCAGGAGGTTGGATTCCATCGAGTGCAGAATTGCCTCTCTTGACTACAACTGGGATCTCAGGAGACTCGAGGTTTAGTCATCGTGGCACCTCTGTGAATCGGGAATAGTCCTACTAGAGGAAATCATTTGTTTTCGCACCAAGCCATTTCAAGAATGACTTCCTTCATTCTAGAGGGTGTGTCTACACATCACGGAGAAGTCAGTTCTGAATGCTCAGCATGCGTTTCTTTCTTTGCTCCATCTGCCTCGGTATGGGTTTTCCAAGACCAGACTCTGGAACCAGAAATCGTGCGCAGATGGTTTCTCCGGAAAGTGGTCCCGGGAGCACAACGAGGGTCAGGAGGTGATGCAGGGACAAGATGAAGGTCAGTGAGCGATGTGCCGCTGAGCTGATTCCCACGGTGGGGTCCTGGGGCTGGAGGATGCCGACGGGCTGTGGAGAACGCAACTCCGAAATAACCAGGGGTGGGAGGTGAAGCCAGGGGTGTGTGTGCCACCATCCGTGGTCTGTCCTGCAGGAGTGGTCCCGGGGATGCCTATGGCCCGAACCCGCCTGGGGCAAACAGGGAGCCTCTGTGTGTCTGCAGGTGACTGTGTTGAAAGGCTCGTCCCTGGCACCCCTCACGACCATTCAGTCCGTGATCAGGGCTGTGGCGCCTTTGCCTTGGAATGTGTTCTTCTGAAAGATCGTTCAGCGGGTGGGCATTCTCCGGAGGCAGCGGTCATGAGCGCAGGAGAGCTGCTCGGTGGCCGGTGTAATCACGATACCGACTCCTTCAGGATGGAGCTCAGGCACCTGCACGCCACTGGCATACATCACTTCCCCCAGCTCGGAGCTCCTGGGTGCCCTCCGCCATGCCTACGGGTCTCGGCCCCTGGCGCGAACTGGGCCTTAAAAGGACTGAAGAAGCCGCTGCTGGTCTGGTGACTCGGGGCGCTGTGAAGCCCTGGCTCCAAAGGCCCGTGGCGCTGTGGCTCGGGCTCTGTGGCTTGCCCGTCGGGTGCCTTCCCAGCCCCCAGGACCTCAGAGGCGGAGCTGAGGGCTTGGCGCAGGGCTCCCATAGTGGCGCCAGCTGCTGCGCGCCTCGCTCCTGAGAGTAGCACGCTCTGAGCGCTCAGTCTCTCCAGCCCGCGCCACGGAAGTCCGCGTCACTGGAGTCCGCTCCACTGAAGTCCGCGCCACTGAAGTGCGCACCACCCATTGTTCTGCCGCAGGGCACGAGCCCCCTTTCAGGATAGCAACAGGGATGTAGTGCCGGGGGGCATCTGTGACCACGTTCAACATGTTGCCTATCGAACGTTCATGATGGAGCTCAACTTTTCCCAAAACAAGAGGCTTTTTGTATTTGTGGAGAGAGTAGATTCCCAAGGAACGGACACTGTCACTGTTCTTTTTCCTGAACGTTGCCGAAAGTATTGGAAAAGGATCACCATTGTCTCCCGTAGTGGCATGTTTATGACGTGCCCGTCCGCAGGGAGCGGACTCCTGTTTCCTCAGTTCCTATTGGTCCTGCAAGGCAGCAGTGGGCGGGCTTGCCCCACCTGCACCCTCTTGCCACTCTTAAAATTATCTGGGTGGTTGGAGCTCTTTGCTCCAGAGAGCACGCCTGCTGGGTCCCAAAGTTCCGTAGCTGTGTGTCTGTAGCTGAAGTCTAACCTGGTTCAACGTTTTCTTTCTTTTCTGACATCTTGCCACCCCCTCTTAGTGGCAGTTAAGGTCTATTTCTTTTTTTCCTTAAAGAAAATCGTGGCTACCCGTGATCCTCTCTTTTATTTTTTTTTTTAAATTTATTTTCATGTAAAATACTCAATTGGGATTCCGATTGGAATTCTATAAAATATGATAAAAATTGGGGGCAAATTGGCATCTTTACTACCGTTCTATCTTCATGAATATATTTCTCACCATTTAGTTCAGACTTCTTTAGTGTCTTTAACTAATCTGAAAAGTATAAATTTCCCCATAAAGGTCTTGCATAGGCTGATAGTTTATTGAGTATTTTATACTATTATTTTGCAAGTACAAATGACTCAGAATTTACTATTACTGTGTATAACCGCTGGCTTCAAGTGTAGCAAAATACTTGGTTTTGTATAGCGAAACCATTGTAGCCACCTTATTAAATCTTCCTGTTCTCATAATTTCTCTGTACAGTCCCCTGAGTTACCTGAAAGGCAGTTACATCATCTTCAGGTTCTGACAACAGGTTAGGAGTCTCAAACACTTTTGCATATATTTTACCACTTGATTTTCCCAGTGCAAATATCACTATGCCCATTTCAGAAATGGGAAAATAGATGCAAAGATTTTAAGTGAGCTGCCATAGTGTCAAATGATAGAGTAGAAAAATCTAGTCCCTTATCCTCTTATTTCTTTATATAACGTGATGCCTCCTGCTATCACTCACCATGCAAAGAAGATGGAAATTGCAGATGGAAGCTTCGTAGAGTGAAGGTAGATGAAAAAGGGGAAAATAATTTCAGTTACCATGTGAACATCAAAATATCAGGAATTGGCCAGATCTTGATTTATTGACCACAGGGACTCAAGATTCCTTCTCTTTCCATTTTTTTTCCAGATTTGTATGGTTCAGTATCATCGCTATATTTATAAGCTCGAACATTGCAGTTTCGTACCAATGCCACTGAGGTAACGAAGCCCTTGGCGAGCACAGGCTGCCAGTTCCTGATGGCCGCCTTGTAGGTGGTAGGATCTGGTGTCGCTAACTGCTCTGCCTCTCATGAAGAGTGACAGCATTGCCACCAGTGAGCTGAGCCACATTAGTCATTCTAATGATTATTCCAAGTGGAAGGTCACAATTTCTTCTTTTGTCTCCACTCGGCAGAATCTGCAAAAGTACTTTAGAGTTTGGATTCTTTTAGAGTATCTCCCATTTCTGCCTGTGGTTATTTTCAAAAGAGGCCTGGAAAGCAAATGGGGGAATTTCCATTCGGTAAATATAGAAGTTTCTTCCACTGACTTGAGACTGTGTCTCCTCTCCAGTGTCAAGTAGATATATTAGAATCTGCCCATTGAAGAAGAAGGAAATAGAGGCCAGAAGAACTCATGCAAAATTACATGTGAGCTTCCATGTTTATAATAAAGATCTGGCATCTTCCCAAGTTGTGCATGGGGGGATAAAGTGTTCTGTCATATAGCCAAACAGCTCCTATCCCAAGGTAGTGCCGTTCCTGACTCCTAGGCTGCGGTACCTCCAGTCACGAGGCCACGCTGGATGGAGGCCTGGCGCGGAACAACAGATGCCTTGCATAGTATGTGGCCTGTGTCATGCGGTGCCTCCCGTGCCAGCATGCTCTCTGAAGATTCCAGTGGATACCAACGACTTCTTAAGCTCCCCGGTTGAATCATCTGTTTCACATGGAAATGGAAATTGAGAATTTGTAAGCAGGACTTCCCGCTGTGACTTATATAAGGCAGGGCTGGGCTGGCTGTATGATCAGCAAAGAAACACAGTGTAAGTTTAATCAATTCCAAGACTCGAAAACCACACGCCTTGCTTCTCGCCAGCGCAGCCCCATTGGAATCTTACCACGGGAAATTCTCCAGTGAATTCAAATGCCAGATTGTTGGATGGTCTCCTTTGGAAACCAGATCCCTCTTACTCAGGTAGTTATTTTCTTTTAAAAAATGCCCTTGGTTTTATTTCAGAGACTGTGAATAGGTATCCTTTCTCTTTGTCTGTAATCTGAATGCTTCAAGGAAAGTGTTTTAAAGCCCGTCGTGTAGAAGTGGAAGTTTAATCACAAAGGAGCTTCATCATGGAAGATGCCATGAGAGCTCACTGATTCCAGACTTGAGCCTTCAAGAAACAGCTCACCTCGGAGACTTGCCTTCTTCTGGTTTCCTTTCTTCATTGAGGTATAACGGACCTACAATATGATATCAGTTCCGGGGACAAAGCATAAACATTTAATGTTTGCATATGTTCCTGTCTAGTCACTACAGTAGTCTGGTTAACATCCGTCACAATACTGTCACAAATTGTTTTTTCTTGTGAGAACATTTAAGATCTAGTCTTTAGCAGCTTCAAATGCACAATACAGTATTATTGACAGTAGTTGCCATGCGGTGCACTGCCTCCTATGACATATTTCTCCTGTCACTGGAAGCTGTGCCCTTTGACCCTCTCCACCCACTTTGCCCATCCCCATCCCACACCTCTGGGAAGCACCAGTCTGTCTCTGTGTCTATGAACTTGGCTTGTTTTCCTTCACATTTCACATACAAATGAGTTCTTATGCTATTTGTCTCTTTCTAACTTATTTCTCATAACATAATACCCTCAAGTCCGTCCATCTTGTTGCACATAGTAAGATTTGATTCTTCTTTATGACTAAACTAATAGTCCATGGTCAGGCTATACCACAGATCTTTATATATCCATCCATTGACAGACACTTAAGTTGTTCGTATACCTTGGCTATTGTAAATAACGCTGCAGGGAATACTCCTTTTCCTGAGTTCTGTATAAGACCGCGAGCACATTCGAAGCGGGAAACCATAGGCGGTAGCTTCGGCAGATCTATTGGTAAGGCATATTAAAATGTCGCGATTATCGAAAGTGAGAATTTACTACATGCTGCTTTGCTTGCTCTTCTTTCGGAAATACTTTAAAAAATGTGGGTTGACAGACTTTTAACGAGCCTCCCTGAGCAACAATACACCTTCAAGGACTGAGGATATCACGCAACTCATGTGCTCAGTTTTGGAAGTGTCAACCAAATACTGTTGGTGCAGCCAGAAGTGACTTTGAAATAACTCAGGTCATTTACTTGGACACCTTGGAGATAACAAAATACTAGTATTATTAGTATCTTTTTTCCTCACCTCCCTCCCCCTCCATCTTCAGGCAGCGTTACCAGCCCCAGGTTGCTTTCAAGTGCTCAAGAAACACTTCTGTGAGGCCGAGTCCCCCTGGCAAACTGGGAGACAGGCACAGCCTGAAGGCCAGCAAGCCAGGAGGTCTTCAGCATGCTGGGGAGGGGAGGATCGCAGAGTTTTCTTAAGGATTTGTGAAAAACGTAAAACTGCAACAACTATTTTACTACATCGCAAGTCAAATCGTAGTTTATCCACTTCTAGGTGCTCGGTGGTCCAAGTCTGCCTAGTTATTTCTGGGTTTTCGAAACCCACACTGGCATTGGCTTGTTTGGAAAGGGGGCTCTGATAAGGGGCCATGAAAAGGGACTACCTGGTCTACCTTTCCAAGTCTCCTTGCGAAGAGTGGTTTTGGAAAACGTGGCTTTAACATCTTTGCAAGGCCAAGAAAAACTGTAGAATCCATTAAACTTCTGCTTGGCTTCCAGTTGCTATTTGTCTTAATAACTAAGCGAGCTTCCTGCCTTTGGACAAAGCCCAGGGGGTGTTGCCACAGAGAGAGATTCTCGTGTGCAAATGTCTGTTCCTATGACAGACGGGTCTTTAGGGTAAGTCTGGTGCGCTAGGACGCTTCTTGTAGGAACTGACTATTGGAAAGTTAAGGCTTGAGAAAGTTTGCTCATTTGCTTATTGAGGCGCAAAAGCGTGTGCAGAGCCGTTACTTTGAAGGGCAGTGATTGTATGAAGAGCTCGAAGGAGCCCATCCGTTCGGGCATGAGGCCCTCTCACTGCTGTGCCTGCAGCGTTTGCAGCCACTCAAGGGCAGCCGGCTAGTCCTCTGATTATGCTCTGTGGAGGGGACTGTTCAGACACTTGTAACGTCTTCCACAACTACGAAACATTGCTGTTCTCATCTGTTCTTCTCTCAGCTGCCTGGCACCTATCAGATGTTCAACGGCTAGTCCTTGCATGGATGCCGCCTGGGTACCCTATTCCCATAGGTGGGAAAATTAGAACTTCAGATGGCGTCTGTACAAAACCCTCAATCTCCCGCCAGCAGTCATGGGTAGGTGGGGTCATGGTTCTTCATTGAGCTGTTTGTTTTTCTAAATTCTCTAAATTCTCTGGGACTTGCTGTTATCATCCTCTGATTCTCATCTTAAGTGTCAAGCTTAAAAGGGGCTTCTGGATTCAGCAGACAGTGAATCCTCAGACGCCAGGGAGGATTTCACTCAAGATTCCCGGAATCCCAATCTGGCAGGAAGCAGCCAGGCAAAACCCATCACTGCCTCGGGGCAGACCAGGACTAGTTGGTGGGCCTGGAGAAGCGCCTCCCATTTGCGCACTCAGGTACAGGAGGTGCAGTGACCGGAGTGACGCAAGCAGTGCTGAGGGCACGAAGAAATAAAGAGGTTTGGGAGTTCTGCTCCCCTGAGCACTCCCTTGCATCGCTGGGCTCTGCCTTCGATTAGAAGCAGAGAGCCTCCCAGGTTGGCATTTGCCCTGGGCATAGTCTCCACATACATGGAAAGCCCCTCTCAGCAGTAGCCAACCCCTGTTTGCAGGCTCCTGTCGCTCGTCACGCAGGTGCTGCTGGAGCAGCACGTGCTTGCAGTTGCCTCCGTGCAGACCACTAGGAATCCAGTCAGATGGCACAGGGAGCCCGCACCGGGAGCGACAGGGTTAGAGAAGAGCAGCGTGGTTGTGTCGCCATGGCAACCGCAGGTTTGCCGAGGGTGGGTTCCAGCTTAGACCAAACTGATCGCGGTTTCTCTTGGGATGATTATGCGGGAACGAATTTGAGAACATTTTTGGCAAAGTTATAGCCACATCTTGGTGTGTGTCCCCGCCCCGAGGGCCCAGAGCATGTTCGGCAGCTTCTCTGTGTGGCCTAGTCAACTTTTGGAAGGGGCAGCTGTTGTGGGCGACACCTCCCTGAGGCTCCGGGACATGGGCCTTAGGAAACCCTCGCATGGCTTCTGCCTGCAAGGCAGCTGGTCGCTGTGGGCGAGCGCGGCTGCCCAGTGGATGGTGCGTGGGATGCTTGTGTCTCTCACCGCATCCACACTCACCACCCTCTAGATGATTCCCCAGCAAGATGCCATCCTCTGGAATGGTGGTTTTCAGTAGGAGTCAGGGATGCTGTCACACTGTCAAGCACAACACAGCTCTGGCACCAGTGACACTGGCACATAGGCCGAGAAACCCTGCCCATAGCCCCGGAATGGGTGGCATCAGGGAGGAACAGCAGGGGCACTGTGGGCATCTGATGCCAGGAAGTGGCTCTCCCCAGGGCGCATTTTCGGTGATTTCTCAGGGGCTCGTTAGCTGGCCATGCTCTCCTTGGAAGACTGTGTGCTCTTAACGGCAGCCCTGCGAGAGCCTCGCGGTGGCAGGTTCACCGTAGCTGGCGTGACTCAGAAGTCTGAGAGGCTCAGGTGCTCAATGCCAGAAATAAATCCCCTCTTGCCTCACACTGCGCTGCTTGTTTAGAATTTCACGTAGGTAGCGGCGCACATGGAAAGGACACGTTTGTTAGGCTTTGTTTGAACGCCATCTGTTGAAAGGGCTGCGGGAGCAGAAAGCTGTTTCTCAGAAAACTTCATGCAGCTCCCTTTTCATCAGCCTGGAGTCAACACACAGGAGATAGAGAAGAAAACACGCGCACAAACACACACACATCCTCTGTCTCGAAAGGGGCTTTCAAGTCTAAATCACCCATCAAGCTCGGTGCAAATATCAGCTGACGTGTTATTCCGAAAAACACTCCCTCAGGGAGCCGGAGCGCGCTGCGGCCCTGCCGGTACCTGGGGACAGGTCCAGTGATGACCATGAGCACCCGCGGCTCCACAATGTGTTGGCTCTCCGGCCGGCCCTGTCTGTCAGGGCGAATGCCTCGCCTGTCACAGGATCGCGCTTCTGAGGACACCTTCGTGCGTCTCCCGGGGGGCTGGGGCTGTTCACCTGGCAGTTCTGAGCTGAGGTTTTTCACACCCATCAGTCGGCGAGTCTCAGCTCACTCATAACCTCTGCCCAGGCATGTGCTCCCTGAGGCCAGCCGGGGGCAGATGGT
>PVHY01015912.1:15716-35062 GCA_004024945.1 Uropsilus gracilis
ACCCATCAGTCGGCGAGTCTCAGCTCACTCATAACCTCTGCCCACCCATGTTCTCCCTGAGGCCAGCCGGGGGCAGATGCTCCCGGAACACTCCGGACCCGCCCAAAGGCTCACCTCTGCCCACCGCTGGGCCTTGATGGGTACAGCCTTCAGTGTGAGACCCGCACTCAGGCCAGAGTGAGGTGCCAGGAAGGCGGAGCTGCTGTTTCGACAGCTCAGAGGAGGAAGGGCCCAGCAGGAACTAAGTGCCAGGGGGCAGTCCCGGGGGGGGTGGGGAGGGGGCGCCAGAAGGTGACTCCTGCTGGGCCACAAAGCCTGGTGCGGATGTACCCAGAGGCCGTGCCATGCGGCGACTTCGAGGCAAGGCGGTGGCTGCCCGGTTGCCTGGGCTGCACGTGCACGTTTTAGACAGACTGCTCAGGAAGTGGAGAGGCGGCTATGTGATATATGGACTGGGGGTTAGGGATGTGGGGGAGGAAGCCAAAGCCAGGGACTTGGATGAAGAGGGTAATTGTGATGACAGGAGGGAAGTAAAAGTTGAGAGAGAACGTGCCCATGGAGCCGGCCAGCCCAGCTACCTTGCCGGCTGGCAGGGGTGGCATCGTGGCTGGCAGTGGCAAGGGAAGACTGACAGAGGATCTGGCTTTTCACAGTTTCCATCTGCATCCTGGCGCCAAGCTCCCTGGGGTGGGGTGGAGATGTGGGGGTCCAGGGTGACTGTCAGGCACACTAAGGCTTGAAGTTACCTCTTCTGTCACCAAGAAACCATCACTATTGCTGGAAACACCCCCCCTCTTCTTCAAAGAGGTCTGGGCATTTCTAACTTGGAGGGGTGGGGAGGGGCTGGTGTGAGCGTCCAGGTTACCCAGGTGATAGAATCAGGCTTGAGAGTCACTACTTAGAACTCAGTTCCCGGGAAATGGATGTGTTCATCCTCCCCCCACCTGAGTTCCGGATGACTCAGCAAAAAGCCCCCCAAAGCACCTTCACGTGGACATTCCACAGGCATCGCAAATCCACCACGTGAAATATCGACAGTAAGTGGCACCCCCTCCCCCACCGTAACATGTCTGTATCACTGGAAGTCTCAGTGTCACCCAATTCCTCCAGCCCAGGGCCAGTGGGCCTGGAGTTTACACACAGTTTGCACACTCCAGTGGGCCTGGAGTTTGCACATAGCACCTTGGTAAGGGTGGCAAGCTGGGGCAAGCTATTTTGACTTGGAATCTTGGAACTCTTGGGGTCAGCCATGTCCTACAGAGCGGATAATCGTAGATCTCCATCATTTAAAAACATCCACTAGAGCAAGTGTGGAGCCCTCAGCCTTGCGTTGGGGAAATGCATTTGTCAGCCAACTTGTCATGTCAAGTTCAACTTATTTATGGAAATTGCATTGCTTCGAGCTCATGCTTTGTAAAGTCAGCACCCTTTAGAAACAGCTTCCTTCCGTGTTCTTGATTTGTGAGGGCTTATGCATTTTGTTGGTCATCCACGCATACGATTCTTCCTTGAAGATTCTGAATTATATTCTCAAACAGCGCTCTGTGAAAGTGCCCCTGGAAGAGGCCAGTCTCTAAGGCCACGATTAGCAAACTTTTTCTCTGAAGAGCCAGACAGTAAATATTTTTGGCTTTATAAGCTAGAAGGTCTCTGTCAAGATTATTTGCCTGTGCCACTGGGGAGAAAAGCAGACATAGAAACGTGTGGATGTGTGTGCCTGTTCCAATCAAACTTTATCATCAAAACAAGCAGTGGGTTGGATTTGCTGACTGTGAGCTAAGTCAGGCAGACTACACTGGATCATGTAACTCTCAAGTTCTTCTTTCAATTAGTTTGAATTTTCAGAACTTCATGTAGCGTACACAGCACTGTTTTAGGACTTCATAGATGAAGTGACTCGTAAATAACAACATTACATGGAGGTTCTTCAGGTAGGTTTATGCAAACCTGGTAGCTCTGAGTCGTGCAATGGAGACAGGCACCACGCTTGTCTCCTTCACTTTCTCAAGCATGCGGGTATGTTCTGTCTCATCTTGAAGAGAGAAGGGGTCTGACCCTGCTGCGTTACTCCCTTCAACCATGTAACTCATAGGCCCAAGCAAACTGGCGCCATTTTGTTTGCGATTCAGATGCCCGTGTTCTAAAATATTTCCTCATGGAAATTCAGCGACTTCTAGAAAAGCTAACATTGGGCAGAAAATCTGTTCTGTAATCCTCAGGGCCGGAGAGTGAGTTTCGAGCAGGTTGCGCTGCAGTGGGAGCACGTTGAAGAAATCAGAGGTGCTCAGAAGAGGGAAACAGTTTTGCTGCTGCAGTCAACCCCATCACAGGCAGGGCAGGTGCTGGGAAGGCCTGGGGTGGCCCTTTGGGGGGCATGTTTCCTGCATGTGCCGCTGCTTCCAGAAGCACAGCGGGAAGTCACCAGGTAGTAACATGAGCCCCAGCCTGAAACCCAAACTGGCTCTCACCTGTGAACACGAAGCTGTGCCACCTGTAGCAAAGGCCACCTGGTTCCGCGAGGCCACTCTTTTGGAGTTTACCAACTTGAGTTCATTGTCTGCGACCAGTACCGGCCCAGCCGGATTTTGGCACCAACCGGAGCGATGTATGTTCATGGAACCTGGTTAAAAGGACCATGCCATCGCCTTTCTCCACGCTTTTCTTTCCTGTCAGCCTCTTAGGACCACCCACTTCTCTTAACTCAGAGAGAGCCCCCCCCTGGCCTGTAGGGCCCGCACGCAGATGGTGCCTAGAGAGGCAGCGAGACCAGGTGGCTGCCCCACCCGCAAAGCCTCACCCCCGTCTCTGGGTCGCCACGTTCCACTATGTGCTCCTGGGTACACTGGCATAGAAAGTGACAGGGGTTGTGTCTAACACTTTCAAGAAGGTCGTGTCTTCGCTTGTATTTCAGGTCATTTGTCAGGTCCTGCCTGGGTCTGGTTGCTCTTCCATCCTGGCTGTGAAATAGAAGTTGACAAATGCGCTGTGTCACTCTGTGACACTCAGCCCGGTGACCTTCCTTTGAAGCAGCTGACTCCTAAAGGTGGTCTGGAGCCCTAAACTGTAGCCCCTCGGAAGGGTAGAGAGCTGAGGGGACAGTTGTGCAGAGACTGTGATGAGAGTGTTTTTACATCAGTGAATCACACTTTGGAAAGTACACTTCATCTTAAAACATGAACTTTCTTCTAGTTATAGACTATTGTCCCAGAATGCAGTATTAGAGAGGTGCTAGTGGATCTCTGCCAAGCCCCGAGGCACGAAATCAGGAAACAGGAGCCCCCCTACCCTGCCTGGTAAGAGAGAGTCTTCTAGGACCATCTGAACGTCTGCTTAAGTACACCCCAAATGTAAGAAACGGGGCTCTTACTATGGTGCCAGTGGACTAAACAGTTGCTCCCAAGAGGAGGATTTTGAGCTGCCTGAATTTAGAGCGTTAGTATTACAGAGCTGTGTGCCTAGAAAGAGCCCACCCAGCCCTGGCCTGGCCTACGGGCCCCAAAGGTGTCTTTTGAAAGATGACGCATGATGAGCTTACTTTCAGGTGATTGTGGATACAAAGAAAGAGGGGATGTTTCTTCTCTGACAAAATGTCTATGAGCAAGAGGTGAAGACACAGGGACGATGTGAAAAGATAAGGCAGCTCTTGCTTACGGAGTTGATAGTGATGGATGAGGTAGGAGGAATAAAAAGATGAAGAGCTAGGAGGGAGCTTTCTTTCCCCATTAAGAATCACGCTTGCCTGCCAGTAACAGAAATGAAACGCTATGTCTTAAACAAGGTCAGTGCGCATTTTTCTTGCGCACGAAGCAAGTGAGAGGCTTGAGTGGGTATCGCAGTTCCAGTGTCCCAGTCTCCGATTTGCCATTCTCAGTGTCCGCTTTCGTACTCTAGGTGGCCTCATAATCACAAGATGGCAGCTTCCTCACCAGCCATCACCCCCATGTCTTAGAAAAACTAAGGAGCTCAGAGGGACATTGTTGCCAAGATAGCTTCCCTCTAGCAGCGCCCTAGACTTCCTCCACCAAGTTCTTGGTCTCCAGTAGCTTTAAATTTTTCAGCCAGCTATCATGGCGCTTCCCGCATTGCCATGGTGCTAATAAATAGTAGGAGACTAGGTTCTGGATAGACAAGTCGCGCAGTCAAAGCCACGCTGATCGGTTTGCCCCAGGTAGCTGCCCAGCAGGGATGCCTGCCGACGTCAGCAGGAGACTCAAGCTCCAAGGCTCAGAACTGACGCTGTTTGTTAGTAGCCCCAGGCTGGCTGAGTGGTTTTTCTGTACCAGACGACATCGGCTCAGCTCACGTGGCCATCCTTGTGCCTGGGTGGGCTGGGCTGCAAGTGACCGCTGGAGGACAGAGGAAGGCTGTCTCTCAGCTGCCACCACTTTGCCGTGGAGCTGGACCCCTCCCCTTGGGCTTTCTGGCTGCAGGGGCAGCTGAAGGAGGAATTTATGGACCCTCAGAAGGCAGTGTGGATGATGCTTTTTCTCCCTTTGTTTGCGGTGAGCTTTAACTTCCTGGAGCCATAAGGAGGCCCTGGACTGTGGGGCTGGTGTGCGCTAAGTGCCATCTGCCTCAACTGCACTCTGGACTTCCGGCCACCCGCCCGCTCTCGTGTGCTAGGCTGGTGAAGCTGTGCACCCTTCTCGAAAGCATCAATCTTTGACTTTATAAGAAAATTCAAGTATCTGCAAAGTCAGGCATTGGCACAAGTTTCAAAGGAGCAAGTTACGAGAAGCAGCTAGTTAGAAAACTCCCCAAATGTTTGGCTGATACGTTGAGTTGAATTTGTTCAAGCAAAGAAAATATTTAAATGCTGAAAATGAATAAAAGGGATGTGATAATCCAAGCGTGAGGGTAATGGATGGGTAGACTTTTATGGAAAAGCCACTGCTATAAGCAGAATTTAGGAAATTGTAAATAAATCTAGACATTCCATCCCAAAGTTCTGGGGTAGATATAAAACGTGCCTTTGAAAAAGTAGTTCAGTTATCTGAGTTCTTTAGTTTGAAAGTATCGTACCATCTTATGTGCCTTACCAGGCTTTGAGATGATATGCATATATGTAAACCTGACCACATGTGTGGCTCTATGTGGATGCATATGTGTAGGATGTTCACGTGCGTTTTAAAACAATAATCATCCTCCAGAGAACAACTGGCGAGCGAGAAGGCAGTAGACTTGACCACGTATAGAAACCTCGAAGATTTAGACCATCTTGACGATGCCTCCTGGGTCTGTCTTAGCACCTCGATGACACTTTTTTTTTTTTGAATAATGTTCAAATATTAATTTAGGAGAAAGCACAGAAAATTGCAGACTGGCGTTTCCATAGCAGCCAAGAGCTGGCAGTGGGGGCAAAGGGCACCCACCGAGCTGCTGCCCGCCAGCTGTCTGTGTAGCTGCCCTTCTGAGGGGTGCTCCTCGTTAGGGAAATGGGCCTCGCTCTGGGCCTTTCCTCTCCGAGGAGTTGATTCCAGCACCGACTGTTTCTAGACTTCTTGGTGCTGGAACATCAGGCGCTGAGTGTTCTCATCCCCTGGGCTCGGTTAAGAAGAGCGTTCAACAAATAGTGCTCTGGCAGTTGCCATATAATGGGGTGGGGCGGGGCTCCAGGGTAGAAAGCTAGGACAGCGCCTAGTTTTGAGAACAGTGTTTTAGGAAGGAACAGACAAGCCAGACACCCTATTCCAGGGGATCAGAGGTGCTTGGCATGCTGCATTGGCCAGGCCTGGCGACTCCAGAATGCTGGCGGGAGCTCCAGGCGAAGGAGAAGGGGGGGGTGGATTTTGGTGGAGGCAATGCGGGGAGAAGGGCGTTACAGGTGGAGGGACTTTACCTCTTGAAAACCCAGGTCTCGTGTGCAGTGTGTGACCGAGAATTTCCAAGGGCATGTCCCCCAGCAAGAGGCTGAGAAGGTGGATGGCTGCACTCTGGAATGTTCAGAATGTGAAGGGGATGCTATAGGCATCATGCTACTTGGAGGAAAGGGGTGGATTTCCAGATACCTCACAGACTCGGCGTCTGAAGCTCTTAGAGTACACACGTCGGTCTGTACTGTGTGGGTGAGCTAGTCGCAGCCAAGGGAAAGGCAACGCCATATAGATAAATAGCCGCTTGAGTTCACTTCCTCTGGGTGCGTTTTTAAGTCAAAATGGTTGGACTCCAAGGGCTAAATATAGACATGGATGTTTTCGACTCTTTTGCTTTTCTGGTCTCGGCGCATGTGGCTTGTCCTGTAACTGAATCCGGTGCAGATGGGTGCAGACCCGGTCCAAGTGTGGAGGGAGAGATCCCAGGGAACAGCGTGTGTCTGACAGCAGACAGACTACAAGGTGAGGGCACGGGGGGGAGCTTCCCTTTCAAAGACAACGAGGAGCCCAGTCAGTGAGAAGGACCTGCCTGGGAGCATGATTGGAGAGTTGCAAACGGGAACACCACAGGAAGCATTTAATTGTGGTTCCGGTTCATATTGTTTCAGAAAACATGGGGGTGGGATGCCTTCGGCAGACACAACTATCCCGTGGATCTTCATCTATGAGGTGTCCCTCAAAGCTGGGTCCGTGGAGTGGCAGAAGCCAGTCTGAAAGCTGATGACCTAAGTGAACTGCTTTATCGTCTGTGGGGTGTCTGTGTCAAGGTGATCGAGAAAAGAAAAGAACTAAAATGTTCATGGAAATGGATACGTAGGAGGCATAAACTCTCCTTAGGGATGTACAAAACTCCCGAGGGGAGAAGATCAAAACCAGAAGTAGAAAAAATCCAGAGAAATGAAGCGCTAGTTCAGGTTTCCAAGAAAGGGGGCAGCAGGTGTTTCCTGTAGCTGGCCAGTGTGTTGTCTGCACCCTGTATTCCTAGCGGCATGTTCACAGCGGCCCGGCCACGGAGCCCTTGTACGTGCGCGTCGGCCATGAGTGGCTCAAGAAACCGTGGTCCGGATACTCAGCCGATGCTACTCTGCTATTAGGAAAGAGGCCACCATTCCCTCCGTGACACTGGGGCCGCATCCTGAGGGCCACTGCTCTGTGAAATCAGTCAGAAAGGGAAAGACAGCTGCTGATGGTGTCACTGTGCGGAATGGAGCTAACCCAAGGAAGCAAACAGGCAAACATCACAAAGAGAAGCGTGAACCTCTGTGGAGAGGGGGTGGTTACCAGGGGCAGGAAGAGGCAGGTGGGCACAGGGCTTATGTGGGGGGTGAGGGTGGGGTACGGGGCTTCGGTGGGGGTGCGGCAGCACAGGTCTGGTGGGAGGCTTCCTCCTGAAACGGAAGTCATCTTGTTGTGTAAAGGCGCGTGAACCAGAGACATCCGATTTAGACAAGGCACAGCCATGCTAGGCTCCCGAGGCCTCCGGCCTCTGTGGGAAGTAGCTGCAGATGAGGTGCGTAGGAACGGTGGCCTGCGCCCCAGTGGGACTGTTTATGGACACTGATGTGTGACTTTCATGTCGTCTGCACATGCCACGGAACAGTGGTCTCCCTTTGATGTTGCTTCCAGCCAGTTAGAGTTGCAGACACCCCTCTTACTGCCCCAGGCCTGGCCTGAGACGAATACCAGCCTTCCAGCCTGTCCTGTCAGAGACTCCCAGTTGAAGCCTGACAGATTTTCTTCCCCAGGCTTTTGAAAATGAATTGAAGGATGGTTTTTCACCTTTGGCATTTTCCTGGATTTTGCTAGACTGCTGTGTGCCCCCGTGGCTTCCTACCATCAGCCACCACGCATTTATTAGGCGCTCACCGTGAACTGAAATGTTGGGGACAGACGTCAGAGGAAAAGAAAATATTAGCAGTAGAAAGTGGTACAGAAGCTCGTCTATTTATGGAATTCCAGCTTGTGCACTTTCGTAGATGCAAACAAAACCACGCTGTGGAGGAGAGCCCTGTGCTGCCTGCCTCACCGCCAAAGTATGCGCTGAGGGGTTCTGGGAGTTCTTTTTGCCTCGGCCCCTCTTTCCTCTTGTTTTCCAGCCCACTGAACATCCACTGTATTTCTGCGCGGTGCTGGGGAGCTCTGCCTTTGACCCCGTCCTGGGTGAGAGCCTCAGAGAACGTGTCCCTACAAAGCACAGAAAGGAAGGCAAGAGACAAGCACTTTCTCAAAACTGAGGTTGTCCGGGCAAGCGGCAAGTCCTTTGGCAGGAAGGGCAGTTTTGCGGGCAAGAGCTGAGGGACAAGGCCCACGTGGTACCACCAGCGCTGCCCCTGTGTGAGCCCAGCGGGGCCCAGCTGGGTGCGCTTCGAGCTGGGCGCTGGCACGCTGCAGAGAGGGAACTGCGGTCCCTGCCACAGAGACGGCCAGCGAACAGTGTGGTCGAAGAGCAGCGGAAGCAGGACGCCGAGCGTGGTGGGGCCCGGCGTCTTAGCACTGCTTTGATGACTCGGGGCAAGGAAAGGGATCTGGTGTGTGAAGTCGCTGGGCCTCACTGCCCCTTCTGGGATCACCGGCATCTCAGAGTGTGGTGGGGCAGTGACAGCTGGGGGTGCAGAAGTCGAGGAGGAGGCCATCCCGGCGGTGCTCGAGGCTGCCTCAGCCGCTGCAGAGCGTGCGCTGTGTGCTGCGCAGGTGGCCACGGCTCCCGGGCTCCCTGGAGGAGCGTCCGTCGGCCAGCAGCGGGCGAGGGGCTGTGCCGCCTGTGAAGATGGATCCCGCTGCACCTTGCAGGAGCCTCTGAGGAGCTGCCGTCCCTCCGCTCGGGGCCTCTGCCTTTGGGGTGGCAGTCACAGCAGCTGCTTTTGCTTAGCGAGTTTTGGGCCAGCAAGTGTGGCGGCCACTTGCGGCTCCGCCCTCTCACCAGCTTGCTGTGCCTGTGCCGTCACAGCCTCTGCGTGGCTCGCTGGCTCGCTGCTCACCACCACCTGCGGGGACCTTCTTCCAGGACTTCCTGAGCACTTGCCCTGTGCAGGGCAAGAGGAGGCGCCTGGGCGTCAGCATCACCCTGCCTGTGACCAGCGGGTGAGACTCTCCGAGCTCAGCTGCCTCGGCTCGGTGTGGGTGGACTCTGAGGGGCGATCCGCAGCCAGGGCTCCCAGGGGATGTGCGAGACTGGGGCTGGGCCAGAAATCACACTGTGCCTAGGCGTCCTTCCCTCCCCCCCAAACACCCCTGCCCCCCCCATGCTCCCTCGTCA
This sequence comes from Uropsilus gracilis, assembly GCA_004024945.1. Classification (NCBI taxonomy): domain Eukaryota; kingdom Metazoa; phylum Chordata; class Mammalia; order Eulipotyphla; family Talpidae; genus Uropsilus; species Uropsilus gracilis. Next base: position 24,846 of record PVHY01015912.1, read on the forward strand.
TCTCTCCTGGGAACATGGCCGTCAGCAGTCACTTGCGCAGGAATCCTTATCGCCTGTCTGTTCCTGAGGCGCTTGGCCCAAGGCAGGGAGCAGCCAATTCAGGGAATAAAAGCCCCACAAGGCTTTGCCTCAGTCAACACTGAATGCCTAGGCCGAACAAGAACAGGCCGGCTGCAGGAAGAGATGCCGGTCTGTAGCTCTGAGCCACTGGCGGTGTTGTCGGGGAACAGGGAAAAGAGAAAACGTCGACTTCCGTTTTAGAGTTGCAGTTCCTTCAGGGAAACCGCCATCCGAGGCAGCCTCTCCAGCCGTGGCCATCCCAGAGGAACTGGCCCCGCCTCCCAGGGTAGTTGGCTTTCCCCTTTTGGACCACTCAGTTTAAAGACCAAACTCCGTCCCTCTCCCTTCCCATTTCTTTCTAAGAGCTTCATAGATGTAGAATTTGTATTTCATGCAGCCTCCCCATTTAAAGAGAATGCATGGCTTTTAGTGCATTCGGCTTGTGCAACCATCCCCACCATCAATTGTTTGAAGTTTTCCTCACTCTGAGGAGACCCCCTGTGCCCTCTAGCTACCGCCTCTTTAAGGCCCTCACCCCTCATCTCCCCAGCCCTTAGCAGCCACGGACCTGCTTTTGATCTCTGTGGCCTTGCTGATTCTGGACATTTTGTAGAAATAGACTCATAGTGTGTGGTCTCTTGTGACTGACTTCTTGCGAGCCTCACCCCCCCTGTACATCCATGTATTCATGGCCGAACACTCTTCCACTGAGCGTGCAGAAAAGCTGCTTTTGGCGTCTCTGTGCATCCAGTGAGCTGGTCCCACCTTCTGGCTTCTATAGATAATGCTGCTGTGAGCACGTATATACGAGCCTTTGTAGGGATGGAGGTTGACATTTCTCTTTGTCACTTGGGAGTGACATGGCCTAGTCAAATGTAGAGAGTTTCTCCCTCTGTTGGGTCAAGACCTGGATCTTCTAACTCCCGTGCCCTTCCCCCACCCTCTGGAGATACTGCCAAGGCCATCCTCCTCTAGACCCGACAGTTCTTCCACCCACTCCTCACTGTCTTCATGTCCTCCCTCAGCTTTCACAGACTGAGTTTTCTCGGTCCTTTCACAGTGGAGCTCCCTGAGATGTAAGCAGATGGCCTCTAGGTTGTCCCAGTGTCCGTTAAGGTGGCGACAACAGCTTGCTTTCCTTCCCAGCCGCAGACGTTCCCAGCAGCACTGTGGAGCTCGCTGCTGATAGCTTTTGTTTTTGCCAAGATGGGAGGGAAAGAATTAGTTTCAAGGTGGGAAGTTTTTCCCATAGACTCGGAGGGGATTTTCCCTTCGGAAATCTGAAAGGACTGCCGACTTGTGTAACAGACTTATTTGTCACTTCCTGACATGTTAATGTGAGAAAAGGAATTCCATGGTTTCGAAAATTAAACTTCAGTCGGATCAGTTCCCCTCGCGCGCTGAACGAAGTCATATGGGGCGTTCTTTCCCACCCTTGGTCACGAGGACAATGGGGAGAAAACTTGACAAAACCACAAGCAAATGTAGCGGCTCCTTCACAGCCCGGGTGGCTCCGTTGGCCCAGTGTGGCGTGCATGCCTTCCCCAGTCACAGAGGATGGCCCAGCATCCCGCTCGTTGGTCATAAACTTAGGGCTACCTCCTGCCTTCTCTGCACCTTCAGCGAGGCCCTGGCGCTGGCTTCTGGCACTGTCTCCGGCCAGCTGTGTGCTTGGGCAGGTCACCGGCCTCTAAGCCTCTCCTGCCCCTACGTGGCCGCTCTGGCGTGCGGTGCCAAACACGGGAGCCCTCGCGGGGCCCGCTGGAAGGGTCCATCTGCAGGGTTGCGGGGAGAGTGTGGTGCAGTGTGTCTGGGGGGGAGGGCCTCGCAACCTAGTTTCCTTTTCATCCAGCGGCAGTGATCTGGGCGCTCCTGCTCCTGAAAACCACACCTCCAGAAACTGCCCTTTCTTCCTGGTCTCTTTTCTGCTCGCCCCATCTGATCAGGGAAGAAGTCTTAGAGTCTCGAGAGGCAGTGGCTTCCCAATGGCTGTGTGTGTGGATGTGAAGAAAGACGGCAACCAGAGCTGAAATCGTGCAAAAGTCCTCGTCTGAGGCTGCATCTGAGGCACGGCAGTGGCGCTGACCCGAGCGAGCTGATGCACAGGGTGAGGTTCCTCAGCCTCAGCGGCGGCACCGCTCCTTTGGAGACCGAATCACTCTCTGTTGTGTATGTGTGCGCTGCGGGTTTGGGGGGTGGTTCCTCTGTTCAGTGTGGCACGTTCGCCAGCACCCCTAGCCCCCCACTAAGTTCCAGGAGCACTCCCTGCCCCCAGCTGTGAGCCTCGAAGTGGATAGTGTCCTGTGCGCCCTGAGCGACCAGGTTGCTCCGAGTTGAGAGACACTTTCGTCAAGCGCGGTCTCGCAGGCCGAGAACCCGGCAGCAGAGCAGAGCAGCTTCCGGCAGCTGTCAACGCATAGCCGGCCCAAGAAGGCCTCGCAGAACTGGGGTGCGTGACCTTTCATGCCACGCGTTCCCGCTCCAGGCCCTCTGGGCCCCTCCGGGCCCGCGCTTTCTCTCTGTGGATGGATGCGACACGGGCAGGTGAAGTGCCTTGGTGCGTGAAGGACACCGTTTCCTTCTCTTTGATACGCTCCTGACAACAAATTCTTGACGTTCACCTCCTAGCCTGCTCCCTGTGGAAGATGAAGATCGTTAGCACAAATAGCCAGGTGGGGGCAGGGGCGCTGCTGCGTGTGAAATTGCTCGGAAGCTCCCGGCACCTGAGTGTTCCGGGTGGCACCATTCAGAATACGCACAAGCCCCCGAAACCAGAGGATTCTGAGGTGCCAATGTGGTCTCATGGGGTCGCTGGTCAAGCCCTGCAAGACTCCGTAGCTGCCAGTGTGGGTCACATTCATGCCAGCTTTGACCTCCTTAGACTGTCGTCCTGCTGCTGTCGTCCGGTGGAGACCAGCCCCCAGTGCCTGAGGCCTAGGCGCAGCCCTGCTCTTCTGCTCTGGGCACAGTTCAGGGGCTCTTGGTGGCACAGCCCCCTGTGCTGACAGAAGTTATTGCTGGCGGGAGATGCACCGCTAAGTGGGAGTTAGCGAAGGAGGAGTTCCTCGTGTCTGAGAAGGGCTTGTCAACCCCAGGTTCCTGGCATTGGGGACAGGAGAGTTCTTTGTTGTGGGGGGCTAGCCTTGAATTGGAGAATGTGCGCAGCACCCCTGGCCTCCATCTGTTCTGAGTGGCAACTCCCCCCCCCACCCCCCGCCCAGGTGTGATAACCAAAAATGTCTTCAGACATTGTCAACTGTCTCCTTGGGGGCAAAGTTGTCCCCATTAAGGACCACTGGGCTAGGAGATGGGGATGAGACAACCCCCTTTTCATCAGAAGTCTGACTTATCAAAGAGTGTCTACTCTGAAATGCACTGAATGACCTGCAGAGATTTGGACCCAACTTCTATTTACTGCTCAACACCGCCATTTGCCAGATGTGCAAAAAAAATGGTAACTCATTGCCCTTGTGAATAAAATGGAGGTAACTGTACTTTCCTAGCGTTGTTATTCCAACTTGTTGCTTGCAAAGCTTCAGCAAAAGGTGCCTAAGAATGTAGACAATTGCTATAATTTATTTCACAGTTTCAAAGAGTAACTCTAGCCCTAGCAGCGGGGGTTTAATGGACACCGTAGCTGTTAGATGCCTGCACAGCACCATGTGGAGGAGAGCAGTGGGCAAAGGCAATGGCCTAGCCTTAGATTATGCATGGAAAGATGACCAGTTTCTTGATTATCAAACTCCTTTCTGGGGAAGTCGCAACTAAAGGGGCGGCAGCCCTCTCCTTTTTGCCTGATGACCTTGAATAGAAATTTTATTTTAGAAATGACTCTCCATGGAAACTTTTTCAGGGTGCTCGCCCTTAGCTCCCTGGCACCGAGTAGCAATTATTCCGTGACAATATCAAAATGGCAAGAACAGGACAAACCAATGATACCGAAATGAACTCGTTTTAAGGGTCAGTTTCTCCTTCCCTCCCCCATGTTCTTTCACTGCGTTCACAGATCAGTCTCAGTTCTAGTTGCCATAGACTTTCTTAGTATTCTTTGCTTTGGGGATCAAGGCTAAGGGCACTAACAGAACTAGGCAATGCCCGGCATCCTCTGCTCTCTGTCTTCTGTGACACGGCTCTAAGAACTGTTCTTAGAACCCTCGGAATTCCCCACTCACTGGTCGTGGTGTCAGGTCTGTATTCAGGCTGGGGGCTATCTCTCTCTCGAGCTTGTCTGGTAGAAGAGAAGACTAGGACCCTTCACTCTTGCCTGGATCTCTCCCATCTCCATGGTGGAGGGGGGTAGCGTGTGAAACAAAATGCTAGTTGTTCTAGTGGCCCTGAGGCTTGCAGTTGGGTTGATGTGGTCCCTACGCATCGAGTGTGCTGAACTTCTGCCTAGTGAAAGGTCCTCCCTTAAAGGTATAACTAGTGTGTCCATCACTCCTGTCTGGACTTGTGGACCGTGTCGACAGTGGCGTTTCAGTGCCAGGACCCTAAGAAGTCTGGCTGGTCCATCCTCACTTGCAGGAGACATGGGGCTCTGGACAGAGAGTCAGCTGCTTCCCCAGCTCTCCCCTGATCCTGGAGTTTGATGTCCTGGCTTATCTGTGCAGTCCCATGAGAAACCCTAGATGAGAGACAACTCTAAACTATGTTCAGTCTCTATATAAACTGTGTTCAGTCTATTTATACTGCAGTGTAAATAAAGATTCTCATTGGTACAATCAGTTTGGGAAACTGTTGAGTATTGTCCAGTAAAGTGGAAGCTATGCATGCCTATCACCCAGCAAGTCTGTTTCGAGCTTTGCACCCTATAAAAATGCAGGCACCTGTGCACAAGGAGGTATGTGTGGTGACCTTCGAGCAGTAGGTTTCAGGGGTCCCAAGTACCCATTGTCACTTGACACTCTAAATAATGGCAAGTTTACACACCAGAGTAATGCTAGACAGCAACGAAGGACAAACTAACTACAGACCACAACAGGGAAGAATCTTAAGTCATCGTGTTGAGCAAGGGAACCAGCTGTAATAAAAACATACTTACGGATAACTTACACAAAGTTGAACATAGGCAGCTCTGCTATGTGTGCACGCGCAACTTCCTCAAAAGCAGTGGCTGTCCCATTGGGGTGGTCTACCCCCCTCCCCCTTTAGGGACATTTGTCAATGTCTGGAGACAATTTTGGTGTCACAGGGGAAGGGGAGAATCCTGGCTTCTCGCGGGAAGATACTAAGGGAGCTCCTCAGCATCCTGCACTGCCTAAGGTGGTTCTCTACAACCAAAAATTATGAGTACAATATCAACGTTGTAAGGCTCAAAAGCAAAAAGTAGGCTCCATCATGCTATACAACCAGTGGAACACATCACATTAACGTGCTTCTGCATAGCAAAAGAGACCATCAGCAGAATGAAAAGGGAACTATGAAATTGGAGAAAGTATTTGCAAGTCACGTCGATGACAAGGAGTTGATACTCAAGCAATGTAAGGAACTCATGCAAAAAAGGAACTAAAGGCCAAAAAAAATCCAGTTAAAAACCAGGCAGGGACCTGAGTAGAATCTTTCCAAAGAATGCGACAAGTGGCCACAAGTCATAAAAAGGTGTCCGCCATCATTACTCATCAGGAAACACACATCACAAGCACAAAGAGCTATTACCTCACATGGGTTTGATTGACTGTCATCAAAAAGATGAGGGACAATGAATGTTGTGAGGGTCTGGAGAAACGGGAACCCTGGGGCGTTGTTGGTGCAGCCACTGTGGAAAACAATATGGAGGTTCCTCAAAAAATTAAAAATAGAACTTTCATATGATCCAGCAATTACACTTCTGGGTTTTTATTCAAGAGGATTGAACTCAGGATCTTAAAGTGATATCTGCACTGCCATATGCACTGCAACATTATTTATCTTAGACGTGAGAACAGTCTATGATGAATAGATGAAGAAAACATGACCACATTGAAATATTATGCAGCCATGAAAAAGGAGAGCCTCCCATTTGCAACAATCTGGATGGAGCTTGAGGACAGTATGTTTAGTGAAATGAGTCAGCTACAGAAAGACAAATGATACATGATTTTGCTCTCCTATATGTGGAATCTAAAAATACTGAACTCCTCATAGGAACAGTAGAATGGTGGTTATTGGAGGGTAGAGAGTGCAGGAAAGGAGGAGATGCTGGTCAGAAGGTACAGACTTTCCTTTAGAAGATGGATAGGTGTGGGGATCTAATGCCCAGCATGGTGACAGCGGTTAACAATACTGTATACATGGATGTTGCTAAGGGAGTGGATCTTAAATATCCCCCCCAGTCCCTCCACACCACACACAAAATGGAAACTATATGAGGTGATAGACATGTTAACTGACCACATTGTGGTCTTCATTTCACAGAATTGACATGGATCAAATTATCTCACTGTGTATCTTAAACTTACCCATCGAGTCACATCAACTTACCAGTCCCCGAATGTCAGTCATGCCAGGACTGAGAAATGCTGCTCTGAAAGGGAAGCAGAGGAGGGACGTTCATCAAAGACAGGGTGGTGTCTTCCCCTGGGAGGGGCTGGGACGCAGGGCTTCTGAGACTGGCACTAATCTATTCCTTGACCTCACTGATGGCTTAGTGGGTCCACATCTGCAGAAATTCATTAACACACACATCCTATGGCATCTGTTTTTCGATTTCAAAATTGGAAAAATGCTCAAGAGGTGGATTGACAGCAAGTAGGATAGAAACGTGGGGCCCTTGAGTTTGGGGGAAGGATTCTCCACCGAAGAGGGTCTAGTAGTCACTGGTCGAGTGGTGGGGCTGGGCCTCCGAGGAGGGTCTTGCCACTTATCTGACGTGGTTTGTAGTGTTCACGCAGGCCTTCAGCTCCGCTTAAACTCAGGTTAAATCTGCTTCCTCAGATTCAAGCCAGGTTTTCCTGAAAAACATAACCCCCCCGGGGTTGGCACTAAAAGCGGAAAATGCTAACTTAGCTCATGAGCAGGCAGAGTCAACGCAAAGGGGGAATTTGATTGAAACGCACAGGCCACGAGGCAGGCGGCTGTGTCAGGCAGGGAATAATGGCAAGGCCTCCTTTCCTGTGACACGTTCCCTCCTGAGAGGATGCTGGTGGCAGAAGTCTCGTGTTGCTTTCAGAGTCCTCGGGGGGGGGGGGGGGATTAGAAGCACCAGAGGATATTTTCTGAATGGCTAAATGGCTAACCAAGAGAGAATGGTAGCCAAGTGGGCTCTCAACTGGCCAGTAGGAGGGACTTCTGTCTCCTCCGCGATGAGGTTTTATATGCTTGCTTTCCCTCTCCCTCCGTCACCCCAAAGGCCCGAACCCGAAGTTTGAAGCCACCAGTCATGTTGCTATTGCTTACATGGCGCACCTGCGAGTTGTTCACACCTGGAAGTATTTCTTGACGGAGTGAACATATAACATGGAAGGATCCCGCGGGACGTGCAGACTAGAAAGTGTTACGGGGAGCCTTAAACATGTGTCCTGAAACGTACCAGGATGGAAATCAACTTAAAAGGTGAACTCACCTCAAGCTTGGCAGGGTTTGGGCTCCCTTCTGGCGTCTGGAGTGGGTGGCCTGGGAAGCGAGGGGGGATCGTGACATTCACTCTGCGAAGTCCTCAAGCAGCCTGCTCGTTTCCTCACTGCTTTGCCCTTGCTCCCCAGACCTTTCCAACCTAGAAGAGCAGCCGGTTAGCGCTGGAAAGCGAGGCTCTAGCCCAGCAATGGCGGTTTAGCAAGCAGGGCGCCAGCAGGGCGAAGTCGTCGCCAAGAGGCTGGAGCGCAGGGACCGAGGGCCTGCTTTTGCTGACGATGATGCCCTTAGCAACGTGACACGTTTCGAAGGCAGAACACAAGCAAAATCTAGGCTGACTCAGCTTCCAAGTGCAGGTGACAGACTCAAGGATACTAATCGAAGGACCACGGTTAGGAGTTTGAAAATCCAGGGACCTGCTAAGGGTTCTTTCTTGTGAACAGCCTGTGTAGGGAAAGCACGCTTAGCTGTTGAGGGCTTGAAGGCAGATACGGCAGAGGAGCTGGACCTTGGGTCGAGAGTTCATGTTTTAGCTAGACCCCAGCGGGCAAGGGCCCAGGTCGGGCCATTGGCACCCCCATGCCCTTCTGGCCACCCGGCTGCATTCTCTGAGGGATGACCCGGCTGGTCCCTGCCTGGGTCCAGGGGGCGTTGATGGCATCGCTTGAGAGCTTGCTTTCAGGGACAGCGCAGAGTGGCAGCAGAGGCGACTCTGCGGTGTCCTTTTCCCAGCTCTGCCTGGACACTGGGCCGGGAGGGCCTCTGAGGCAACTGGGTGAGCCCCTGACTGCCCCTCCCCAGCCTCGGGCAAGGACACCTTGGGCAGATGGTGACATTGATTTTCTCCGGAGGCTGGCAGCACACTGCTGGAAGTGCCTGTTTGGGGCAGGGGATTGATCTGGAATTTATTTTTCTTTCTGTTAGTGCAAGATAAAAACACAGGGAAGGGTGTGAATGGGGCAGATCTGCCCTGCAGTGCTCAGTGAATGCAGGTACATGTGTGAACTTGGGGCGCCTGCATACAAACCCAGCTGAGGACCATTTCCAGGCCCTCCAAGGACCCCTGCCCCCTCACCCCGGTCACTAGCGTCGGGCTCGCTGTGGCTGCACGGGCTCCTCCCACCATCATTCCTTTTGCGTTTGAATCTCAGCCCCAGCTAAACCCCTGGTTCCTGTCTATCTCCCTGGGGCATTGACTGCAGCCTCCCAGCGCCACCCCGCCAGGGCACAGTGGCATTTTGTGCGCCTTGCCGGGCGGTGTCCCGGTGTCTGGCCAAGGCCGTGGCCCCATCGGGCACCATCACGTGCCTTTGCGTTGTTTGCGTGTTGCTGACCACACCTGAAGATGCTCCGAGCATTCTAGTCCTGGACGTCATGGCGCCTTCGCTCCGAGCTGGGAGTGGACCTGCTGGGACAGGGCGCAGGCCTCAGCACAGCTTTAATAAACCCAGTGGAGAGTCTTTCTGGTGAATGCGTGTCACGAGGTGGTGCTGGGCAGATCTGTCAGGCCCTGCACCCCTGGCTCACACTCCCGCAGCTCATGGCAGCTGTGCTGCCAGCTGTGTTGAAAGACGCCTGGTCGACGGGTGCTCCAGCGGCCGCACTGGCTGTGGGGCTCCAGCGAAGGGGTGTGTCAGGGCTGGGCTACCTTCTCCCCTGCGGGTGGCCAGAGGGCAAGGCATACCCTGACGCTGACCTCCAGCGGCCTGAGCCTCTCCCGGCCGACTTCCCCCCCCCCCCCGGGGAAGGTGGGTTTCCGGCTGTGGAGCCTGCGGCGGCCCGCGCGGGCTTGGCAAGGGAGGCTGCGCTGGCCGTGAGCCCGGGCCTGGGCAAGGGCCTGCCCTCTTCTCAGGAGCCTGGCCGGCTGCGCTCACCCCACACTGGGCGTCAGAGCCCAGCACGTCCAGGTGTCGTGACCCCCGCGCGCTCAGAGTGACCCGGGGGGCTGCGGTGAGGAGCCGGTCCTTCCTCTGGTCCAAACCTCTCAGTCGGCATCGAGTTTGCCCCTCAGAGGCAAGTGGCCTTGGCGGTGCCGCCTGCAGCCCCCTCCCTCCGCCCCAGCTGCCGGGCTCGGGTCCAGCCTGGCACCAGCGCCAGGGCTCCAGCTCGGCAGATGCCGGACCCCTTTCCGGCGGGGCTCCCGGGCGCCAGGTCCCGCCAACGCTCTGGGACTCGCTTTGCCCCGAGTCAGCCGGCGGGGCACCCAGCCCGCCCCCTGCCCTCGGCCCGGCCCCTGGCGCGCTCTACCGGCTCGGCTGCGCCCCCCGGGAAGGCTCTGGGCGCCCGGGCTCCGCCCTCCTGGCAGCCGCAAGCCGCCTCCCGCCGGGCCCACACCCCCCTCGAAGTTAGCGAAAGTCTCTTTCCGGGGAAGCTCAGCTCCTCCTGCTCGCGCGGCCCGCGGGGCTCGGCAGCGCGGCCGGGCCTGCGAGCTCCCGGCCGGGGCAGCGGCTGCGGAGGTGGGCGCGGGCCGCCTGACACCTGTCGCGGGCGCGCTCGGCCTCGCGTCCCCACAGCCGGCGGCGCGGCCCCGCGGGCCAGTCAGCGCCCAAGGAATTGAGCGCCCGCCCCTCGCGGCAGCCTCGGCCGCTCCCCCCTCCGCCCCCCTCCTC
>PVHY01015913.1:0-34949 GCA_004024945.1 Uropsilus gracilis
TTTGAGGGTCCTCCACACAGTCTTCCATAGTGGCTGGACCAGTTTGCACTCCCACCAGCAGTGTAAGAGAGTTCCTTTTTCTCCACATCCGCGCCAACATTTGTTGTCTGTTTTATTTATGTGGGCCATTCTTACTGGTGTAAGATGGTATTTCAGTGTGGTTTTAATTTGCATTTCCCTAATTATTAGTGAGGTGGAGCATTTTTTCATATGTCTATTAGCCATCTGTATCTCCTCTTTGGTGAAGTGTCTTTTTTGTTCTCCCCATTTTTTTATTGGGTTTTTTGCTTTTGGAATTACCTTTTGATCCAGCAATTCCACTGCTAGGAATCTACCCAAGAGATGGAAAAACACTCATTCAAAAGGACGCCAGCACTCAGATGTTTATTGCAGCACTATGTTAAAAGCCAGAATATGGAAGCAACCTAAATGCCCCCAAACAGATGAATGGTTGAAAAAGCTGTGGTATATTTACACAATGTAATATTATTCATCAATCAAAAAGGACAAACTTATGTCATTCGCAGCAACATGGATAGAGCTAGAAGGAATCATGTTAGTGAAAATAAACCAGAAAGAAAAAGAGAAATGCTGCATGGTCTAACTTATAGGAGGGATAGAGGGAAAACAAACAAATAAACAGACAAGAAAATTTTAAAACTGTCAACAGAACTGAAGCATAGAGCAAAGAAGAGATCAAAAACAACCATTGTTAGCCAGGACATGGAGAAAAGGGAACACTTGTACACACTTGATGGGAAGGGAGACTAATGCAGCCTTGCTGGAAAAGAATATGGAGGTTTCTCAAAATATGAAAAAAATAGCTCTATCATGCACTTCAGCAATTCTGTTCCTACGTACAAAGCAGGAGAGTGCAAAAACACCAATTTGCTTTTGCTCTGTATTTATTATTAATCATTTTGTGGTTTACATATTTATGTATGTGTGTATTACATCATTGTATTCCCTGGGGTTCTCCCTCTACCCTATCACCCATGAACCTTCAACTCCATCTCCTTGTGCTCCTCCCTTCCCTGATTTCTACCTCAAAAACACAAGTTTGAAGAGCACCTACCCTCCTGTTCACTGTAGCCTTGCTTACAGTAACTACATTATGGAAAGAACTGAACTGTCCAAGAACGGAGGAGTGGATTAGGATATATACACAGTGGACACTCCCAGATAGCAAAACAAGATGAACTCCTGCCATTGGAGACGGCATGGATGGAACCAAGGAGGAGAATGCCAAGCCAGTAAGTCAGAAGGAGAAAAGACAAAAACCAGATGGTGCCACTTTCATGTGGGATATAGGGAAACCAAACAAAGGGTCAGATAAAACCACCTGATAGCAAACCTCAGGCAACCAGAAGAAGGTGGCAGGAAGGAGTCTGGGCAGAAAGCAGCCCAGTGAAACATAGTGAAGTATTACTGGGTTTTTGGGGGTGGGCTGGTGTGAAGACATAACTGAAGAGGTCTGAACTTACAGTGCCTAAAAGAAATGCAGTATTATAAACCAACACTCCCTCAAAAGGTGTCATCGGAAAATAAGCAAAAATTACAGGATTTTTAAACCAACACCCAGATTCCTATCACCCCACCATACCCTAGTGGTCACCCAACAGTGCTCTCCACCCACGGACCCTCCCTTCTTAGATGACTGGCTCTAATCTGTTTGTTTGTTTGTTTGTTTGTTTGTTTTTGATACAAGTCTCACTATTTTTGCCCGTGGCGCAGGCTCATGTTGCCTGGAATACCACAGATTTGAGCAATCCCCAGCTTCAGCTTCCCAGGTAGCTGGGATTACAGGAGCACGCCACCACACCCAGCTATATTTTTTTGGAACTAGGTCTTACTACATGCCCCCGGTGGGACTCGAACCATGATCCCTGGCTCCAGCCGCAGCTTCCTAGGCTGCCATTTATAGGCATGCACCACCATGGCCAGCCACTGACTCTAAGCCAAATCTTTTTGTTTCAATACGCACAGAAAACTTTCCAATCTTCCATCGTCTCTTCTTAAGAAGAGACAATTGTATGGGAGGTATATAAGAGACTATGTACCCTCATAGGATCTGAAGTTGGCTTGAAAGTGACATCCAAAGAAGGTAACTAAACCTTATCCTATCCCCACCCATCCTATAATGCGACATGTCAACAGCATCTACAGCATAACACCAACTTGTTTCAGTCATATCATTCACCCATATGACAAATAACATCAGCTATACGAACCCCAAACTACCCTATCCTCAATTAGGAATGGCAAGCCTTAACGGATACAGGCTCCCATAAAGTTCCATTAAACTCTCTCTCACCTTTCAAATCCAGTTCCAAAATCACTCCATAAGAACTCTCTCTGATTAACTTGACCCAATTCTCTTAATTCCTCTACTCAGTGAGCCTTCATTAATTATGTACCTAGAGATTTTCCTCTATTCACACGCTCTTGCTATATTATTCTTTGAATATGCTTTTCATTTCTTTTCATATGCAGTTTCTTCAGAGAAAGATCTAATCTTGCAGTTCTTTTGGATCTCTTCACCATGTCAGTTCAATTTCTGCACAGAAGACAGAGCCAGTAAATATCACAGACTGACAAATATATGTGGCTATAAAGGTACCTGTTCCCTTGTAATTTTCTAGTACAAGAAAGAGCAGAGGAAAAAGATGCTAAAATTTCTGTCCTCTCTGAAGATCATTTTATTCAAAATGTTTTATTTTTCCTGATGGTGCTTATGCATTTTCCTGGATAATCTCCTGAAATTTGCTAACCTGCCAGTCTTTTAAGTTTTTTCAATAAAGACTTGCTGAGTAAGTTTTGACTTTTGAAAAAAGGATTTCAATATGACCAGCTTAGAATCATAAATATAATAAACTATATTAATTTGAATTTTGTTGTGTTTGTGTTTATTGTAAATGAATACCATTAAGTCAGTGTTTTTATATCAACCTATAGCATTTTCACAAATTCTTCCGACAGTCGCCTGTGACATAGCAATAGTTTCACTGAGGCAGCAAGTTGGTAATTACGTTATGGGTCAAACTTTACTGTTTCTGGGTTTGTGGGTTCCTCCCCTCTAAGCCATTCCTTGGCTTCCCAGACTTTATCAGTTCTAACAGGTATTTCCTGGGGTCCTGGGTATAATTGATTGCTAAATTTTCCTTAGAAAATTTGCCCTGTCTGTTCTAATTGCCTGATGGAGTTTTATATATATATATATTTAAAAAATTATATTATATTATATATATATAAAAAATTATATATATATATAATTTTTTTTCACTTTCCAAAAGGAAGCAACTTTCAGATCCTGCACTTAGAGCTCTATGACAGTTTAGAGTAAATGTTCATACTGTTCTGAAGACAAAAGACATTTGGCCAAATTTGAATGGAAAAACTTGATATTTCTTCTGAGAAAAAATAAGGCCCCAAAAAAGACATGTTATCCATATCTCTACCCAAAGATTTATTAAAAAAAAAAACCAAAAACAAAACAAAACACTAAGCAGAGAGAGAGAGAGAGAAAGGAGAGAGAGAGAGAGTTGTTCAAGTTGTATAATGGCGATGCAGGTTAGGGTCCCTTAAGACGAGACTGAGGAAAGGCCATCATACAGCCTAGAAAAATGACAGACATTTCCTTGGAATCTTAGCTCAAATATTTGTCGGTCAATAAAGGAAGGACCTAGATCATCTACAGGAAAGGTGTAAGTTAAGATTATCAGAGTGTGAGTATACATGTGCTGTGGCTCCTGTCTTGGTGTTCATATCACTAATTAGCAAATGCATACCTTATTAGACTTTACCTATTAATTTTAAAAAGAATTATAGCCTTGATTATGCTCACCAAGGGAAAAACACTTTGCACTTACTCATGGTAATTTATTTAAATTAAAAGATATTACTTAAATGGGGTAGTTAATTTTTATAAAATGAACAGAAGAATTGAGTTCACATTATTAGTAGTGTGATCTCTCAATAGGCAGGGCTCTTAGAACACTGGTCCACTACAACCCTCAGGCTCAGTCAGCCATTCTGACAGTCATCAAACTTCCTTCCTTTCTTCCTTCCTTCCTTCGTCCTTCTTCCTTTCCTCCCTCCCTCTGACCCTCCTCATTCCCTTCCCCTACCTCCCCCCCTCCTTTCCTCCCTTCCTTCCTTCCCTCTCTTCCTCTCTGCCCCCCATCCTCCCTTCCATTATCTCTCCCTCCCTACCTCTCCTTCCAAAAACAGCTAATACTCTTTCCTTTATTTTAGGTGCTAGCACAGCCTCTTGCAGTATTTTTATTCCTCAAGACACATTTATCCCTTTTTCTACCATCCCTAAAATAATCTGTGAGGTCTTTGTGGTTCTACATTCTTATCATTAGTCGCTTTTAAAGAGCAGAAAATGGCAATTTCAGAAAATCACCAAAAGTTACATTCATACTTATTTGAACAAAAAACACATTTTTTTCTAGACCTGACTTGTCTGATAGAATAGCCACTAGCCACTTGTGGTTTTTAAATATGAATTAAGATGAGTGAAAATTCTAGTCCTTGGTCTCATGTACCACAATTCAAGTACTGACAAACACAGCAAAGGCACTATCCGGATGCCTCCGAAGGTTCTGCTGGCATCTGCTCTAGTCTCCCTTCTCTGAAGGAGAAGCTTTTATCTTATCACCTTCCTCTTTTGGCAATACCCTCCCTCCCTGTCCTCTTAGGAGGTATCCCACCTTCAGACCTGGTCACACCCTTTTTGTCCTCACCCTGCCACTCCATCTCTCAGTCAAGCAGATCAAGCATGTCACATCCCAGTGTGAGACCCAGCATAAGTGCTCCACATAAATGAATCTTAGGGTAACCTCAATACCCAGAGAAATGTGAGTATATCAGCAAGTCTAATGGAAATTGACTGTCAGCAGAAGATGAGTAACAAAGCAAGGAAGAAGTGACACAATTCTGGGGACAAGTTCAAGATTTAAATATCAGGTACTCTCTCTCAGAAGAAATTTAGAACTGCTATGGTTAATGACTTATGAACAAATAAATGGGGGAAAAAACCCAAAAGACCATAATCTAAAGTAACTCACAGAGATTTAATTTAAGAATCCCTTTCCAGTATACCTTGTCATCATTTAAAGGATGGAAGCTTCTAGAAAGGAATGAGGCACACCTGTAACCAGAGCCTCAGGGAATTTGCCTCTTGTTGATACAAATACTTTTCAGTTTTTCTGTATATAGTCCCTGTCTTCAGGAACTTGACATGTTTCATCATCTTGCCATCTTCAGCCAGATGTAGAGCTAACTCAACCCAAACACAGGTGCCCCTGGAGTCTGTGGAATAGATATTTTATAGGTGCATTTCTCTTTTATTATTATTATTATATGATCTATTCTGCTTTACATCATTATCTACCCCAAGGTTCTCCCTCCACCTTATTATCCATGAACCATCATCATAGATTTTTGTACCCCTCTCACCCCCAATTTTCCCCCTCCCCCTCTCAAGCTCTTTGCTTCAATTTTGCTAAAAACTAGTTTTAAATTTTTCTTGTCTGTTCAATTGTTTTCCTTTTCCATGACTCCCTCCTCCAGTGTCATCCTCCCAACATCATCAAGCACAATCTTTTACTTTAATTAATACTAAGGCTGTGTGATTACAGTTGTGTGAATATTGTGTATTGATCAGCTAAGTCATGTAGTTTTTCCTTTCGTTGATGTCATTGGTTCCCTATTTGCCAACTTTTTCACCAACTTACCCTGATTCCTCCTTCAGCAGAACTTTCAACAGCACTCTGTTCTCCACCAGGTCAGACCCACCAGATCATCTATTGTTCTCATTTTTTGAGGGTAAACTCCTTTCAGATAGCCCGGTTCTGTCCCATCCCTAGTCTGGCTGCTTCAATTGACCTGATGCAGTTTGGTAAGCAAAATGAGGACTCTGTAGACATCTAGACCTCCACATCTCTGTAGACTTTCACAGAGATAGCCACTGCACCTGTCTCAGTCCTGCCTGAGATTCACTTGCAAGGAGTACTGCCAGGCTCCACTGGGGTCATAAGGAGCTGAGCACAGTGTCTGATTCCCCGGGTCAATCTTCTTGCCTGTGGAGTCCATGGCTCTTGGGCCCAGCATCTAGCCCAGTCATCAGACTGCAGCAGTGTCACCAGCTCTCCCATGAGCATCCTTTGTCTGGGCCTTCTTGCACACTGGGACGTCTGGGGTAAGATGACTAGTCACTGTGAGCTTTTTCCCATGCTCATCACTGAACAACAACCCTTTCCTTTCCCCCAAATCTTGCTTGTTAGATAAATCCCATTGCTATTGGCCTTGAGCCTGAGCCCTTGCAACTGTGTGCATGGGTGAGAATCCAGCAAGAGTGGTCCATCCCTTGCCTCAGGCACTATCCCTTAGCACCCTTGACCTACTGTGTGAGCCCCAGTGAGCACCCTTGGAAGGTTCTTCTGCACCATTTCAGTAGTTTCACTACATGTCTGGAATCTGTTAGAGTACCACAGTGATGGACTGGACTCTCTGTAGCTGAGGGTAAAGCCTAACCACTATGTTTAATCAATTATCCATGTTCATCTACCTTTGCTATCATGCCTCCTTCCTTGGCTTTTATGCCTTTACTTTGGCTTTATGGGTTTAAAGCACTTGACTTCCATCCAGTGATTTTGGTTAGATTTATAGAAGAAGAGATAGCTTCATATATCCATTACAACAATAACCCAGGTTTCTTCGTACTTGATTAATTACTATAGCTAGGATTGGGAATTTTATTTTCCAAACTAGGATGTCATTTAGAGTGAAAGAGATGCCAAAAGTAGTTATAATAATATAATTTTTACAAAATTTAAAAAGTTAACAGATTGCTTAATAGTGTATCTCCAAAAGAATGCTATCCAAATAATTTTCAGTTTTAAAGTTTCTAGAGGATTTAAAGTATCCACAAAGAAAATTATACATTCACATACATGACAGTAAAATTTTTCAAAATTCTTTATACAATTATTTGAACATTAAAAAACAGAATAATTCCTGGAACAAATCAGTGTTCGTTGATCAATTTTTCAATCATCTTTGTTTATAAGACCATGTCACTTTTCTGAACAACATATTGTTAAAATATAATGACTCAGAATAACTACCTTAATTTTTCATACAATGTTCTGTAGTATCTCCACCATTCTATTTATAATCATGAACTTGAAAATTATTGATAACTTCAATTAACTTTTCAGTACAGGCTGTAACATCTTGGATGAGAAAAGCTACATGGGGAGTTCAGAGTAAATATGACAAATAAAAGATATCAATCCTATCCCTTAAAATTAAAATGTATAAGTATTTAAGCCTAATATTTTCATACATAATACCTTTTACCTAAATTGTAGTAATTTTCTCATACTATTTCATTATATAAAACTTGTCAATATAGATTCTGTTTGCCATTAAATGCTATTTTCTGGACAAAATGCTCAATGTTTAAATAACTCACAAAATATTATAGCATATGGTATGTCACTTACATGGACTTGTTCCCCAAAACCTCAAAATTTTCTATATTCCAACTGATAAGAAAGAATGGAGAGAACAACATATATTCAGATGGAAAATTCTTTCGGAATTCAGCATCAGAAAATTTCGTCACAGAAAATTTTGTCTGCAGAATAATAACTGCAAATCTTAACTACAACTGCTATTTTTACCGGTAGGGTACTGCAGCATGTTTAAACACACAATTATGAATTGTGTTGACACAACCAATTCCAAATTCATTTCTGTTCCATAATTTCCTAATGTAATAATAACTTTATTGCTCTGCTGCTGTCTTACTAAAATTTGCATTTGTGTTGTGACTACAAAAACAAAACATTTTATCTTCAACATTAAACTTTTGAACTGTATTTGCAGTGAAAGTCACTATTACATTAGGTCTTTCAAACACAACACAATGAACTTCTAAAAGCTTCCTTGACTCCATTAGTTTAATCAATAAACAAACCATTATTAGTATCAACGTGATTGATTATTGTCTGAAACCTCTGATGTCACAGAGATAAAATAGGCAACAGCAATCCATTTGCAAATTCTTCTTTTGTTAATGGAAACAACATGTTGACGCTTCATTTTTTTTTTTGGTATATGTACAAAAGAATAGTGATTAATAGTGAGAAAAATTAATTTAGAATAGTCATTTTATCCAAAAAAAAGGTCATATTTCACAGGGAGTTGTTTTCTACAGCTATAAACATTAAATTATCTATAAACACCATATTCTTGGAATCAATACTAACTTTCCAAGTGTATGGTGATAGTTCTTTAGCAAATTTGTTTCTCCTGTTTTCAAGTAGTCAGCAACTCATAACTGATTCCATGGTGAATGCAAAATTGAAATACATTTTTATTCAGATTATACTCTCACCACTGGTTCTCTTTCAAAATTAAAAGTCAGTTCTTAATTTTTCATTAAACATATGCTTTTACAAAGTTCATTGCTGAGATAGAGGGGAGGAGCAAAGAACTCCAAAGCTACACTCCTCCATAAAAAAAACAAGGGAAAAACTGACAGGAACAATAGGAATCAACTTAGAACTTTGGAAACTCACAGAAAGCTTGCAGCAATCTGGGGAGTGCTTACTCAAGAAAAATAGCTGCATCTTGGTAAGCAATAGTGAGTGTTATGGCATTTTAAGTTACTCTGGCTCATTTCTCCATTCCCCAGATCAATAGTAGCCTTGAAAATAACATCCTACATTCCTAGCGTCAGCAGAGGAGATAGCAGGGTAGTTATCATTTGCAAGTTGCTCTTACTTGCCTCGTCTGGTGACAAATTGGAAGTTTCTCAAAAGATTTGTCTTTATCTCATCTGACTAAAACTTTCATCTTGTGCTAAGGATGAGTTGAGGACAGAGACTCTGTTGAAAACATGCAAACACAAATGTTATAATCTCTAGCTGATCCAATAAATAACAGTTGAAACAAATAATAGAGGGACCCAAAGGCTTGAGAAGAAAGTCTTAGCATTAGAAAATAAAGCCTTACAAGCTCTGACATATTCCCAGGAGTGTAGAAATTCATGCAGATGTCCAAATATATATTCAGGTTCAACTCTGTTCATACTCAAGAAAGAACTGAGAAGACCCTAAACACTTCACTCTGGTAGGCTTTGAGGTTCTACAAAAGCTGCAAGTGAAGTTGAAGGCAGGATTGTAAACTTCCTGGCTGCTGACGACATGTCCCACGATAAAGACAGAACCCCTTTGCAAAGACTGACAATCTTTTTAAATTCTAAGTATTGAAGGAAATCTCTATCCAACAAATTAGCTGAATGCAAAGCTAAAGTGATTGAGAGAGTTTAAGCAATCAAAACAAATGTGGAAGGAAGAACAAGGATGGAGGACTCACAAGAGTTGACTTCAAAACTTAGTATAAACCTACAGAAATCAAAACACTATAGTACTGGTGTAAGGACAGAAGCAGAGATCAACACAATAGAATTGAGTTTCCAGCAATAAACTCCCCTAACGATGATCAACTGATTTTCAGAAAGGATGCCAAGAGCACTCATTGGGGAAGTAATAGTCTTTTCAACAAATGGTGCTGAAACAACTGATCTCCACATTCAGAAGAATGAATATGAATTTCTTGCCTTACAGCATATATGAAAATTAACTCAAAATGAACACAAGATCTAAAATGCAAACTTAAAACTCTAAGTACTTAAAAAGATACATAGGTATAAGACTTGATGACCTTAGATTAGATAATGACTACTAAATAGGACACCAAAGTCTCAAACAACCAAAGGGAAAAATAGATATACTGGACTTAAAAAAATTAAAAGCATCTGTGCAACGAAGGATAGAATCAAAAGGGCACGACAACAATCCACACAATGGGAGAAAATATTTAGAATATCTCTTCAGGCTTAATAACCAAACACAATGGATCCTATAACTCAATAAAAAAAATAGAAGACAATCTACCCATTAAGAATAGGCAAGAGATTTAAAATCACATCTCTTCAAAAAATATGAAAATCACCAATATGTATGTGAAATGATTAACAACATCATCAGCCATTAGGTAAATGCAAAACAAAACCAAGTTGAAATATCACCTCACACCCATAAAGATGGTCATAATAAAGCCACTGGCAATAGCAAATGTTGGTAATTAAGTGTATAGAAAATCTCATGTATTCCTGGTGATAATGTCAATAGGTCAATAGTGTAGATACTTGAGAAAACAGTTGGGCAGTTCCTCACAAAGTTCCCAGCTGATTCAAGAATTTCACTCCTAGGTATATGTTTAGAGAATAAAGAACTGTATGCAGAAAGACTTGTACACAAAGATTCATAGCTACATTGTTCATAACAGCCAACAAGTGAAAACAACACAAATGTGCATGAACTAATGCATAGATAAACAGAATATGCTTTAAATTCATGAAATATTATTCAACACAAAAGAGAACACTATACGAATACATTCTACAATAGGGATGAATCTGGAAAACATTATGTTCAGTGAAAGACATAGACACATGTTCTGTTTATATAAAATACACAGAATAGGCAAATCCATGGAGACAGAAAATAGATTGGTGGTTGCTAGAGAATAGATGGGAGTTCAGGGTAATTACTAACAGGTACAGGATTTCTTTTTGGCATGATGAGAATATTCTGGAACTAGATACTAGTCATTTCTGCATCCCAATATGAATGTACTATAAACCACTGAATTAGAAATCCAGATTGGCTGAATTAGTGACTTTTATGTCATGTGGAGTTTATCTCAATAAAAATAAAGTTCATGCTAAACCCACTTCGTTTTGTTTTTTGCAGCATAAAAACTATTGCCGAGCAATAAAATAAATCATTGTTAGTTTTCACTGTAAGATAAATGAGAAAACTGTTGCAACAAAGGGATTTCAGCAATCTTGTCTCTATGCACTATAGCAAGACTATTTGGTGTCTGTTTTCTGGAAACACTTCATGTTCAAACCTGTAGTTTACCACAGCCCAGTGACCTGGATACCTGGCCAGTTGCTCTTAGAGGCCTAGAAGTTATGGTTGATACACATTGGTCTGCTGTGGGACAGTTTCTGTTGCTTTCACTAGTACCATAAGCTGGAATGAGAAAACTATCCTTTGCTACTTACGTTCCCATGCCCTTGTTTCATCAGTAAATGTTTTAACTGTTCTTGAAAAGGATATGCTTGTTGATAACTGTATCTTTAAAAAGTGGGGCAGCGGGGGCGGGGAGCTTGAGGGGGAAGGTTTCTGCTGGTCATCTTTATAATTTGAGCATGTCTTAAGTAAGAACTCTGTTCAGGGTATCCCACATGCTGTCAGATGAGACTGTGACAGAGGATGGACTTGCAAAGTGATGGTCTACAAAATCCATCCTGGATTACCTTAGTGTCACTTTTAATCATGACTTCAATAAAAACTAAAACACAAAACACCTGGGAAGATGTTCAAAAATAAAGGATGCCTAGAGCTGCTAACATGAGAAAGGAGGAGCTGGACCCACCCCCTGGGGAAGTCTGTCCCAAGCAGGGAACGCCTCCACTACCCGTGGCCGGGAGGGAGTTGGGCTCCTGAACCCAGACATCAGAATCACATGGCACAGAACCAGCACCACGGGACACTCACCAGAACGAAGCCTGGAGAAGCCACCATGCATCTGCCCTACAGCAAGTTCCTGGCGTGCTCAGCCTGACCACCTGCATCGGTCACCCCTTGAGACCCGAGCAGCCTGATCTGCTGCTGTCCAGGAGGGCAAGGGCACCCCCAGGAGAAGGACAGAGTTCCAGAGAAAGAGAAACCAGTGGGTCAAGCATGGACCAAGAGTTTGCATGGAGAGGAACTGGAGTGAGTGGAGAGGGGAGGGGGAAAGGGGGGATAAAGTGGGGGGGGGTAATGGGGGCAATACAGAAGGGAGGGCCACACCTAAGGGGAATGAAAACTATACAAATGTGACCAATATTGTATGAAAATTACAAAATAAAATTTTTTTAAAAAGAAAGGAATGCCTGTAAAAAGATTAATCTGAACCTTTCAGTCAAACCAGGACCTATGTCGTGTGAGTTGGAAGGCAAGTAGTCACTCCAGGATAAGTGTCCAAAGTCTGGCACCAAAATTAAGTTCACAGAGGTCAGAGGCAAAGAGCACATGTGGCCTCATAAAGGCCTATGCTTTGTGCTATGATATTATGTAATATTAGCAGATAATAATATGATGCAATAGTAACAGAAAAGGCAATCTGGAAGGAATGGAAAACAAGCTCACAAGCAAATGGTATATTTTGAAGAGAACAGCAGAAGTTTCCCATGGGTTCAGCTGTTAATGAGTATTCACATAAGTCATGTTTTAATTTGATTACCTATATTTTTCATATTTTCAGGCTGTCTACATACAAATTATGCCTAGATAGTGCTCACATTCTCTAACTTCTGGCACTAAGCCCGTTTTTCAAAACAATGAGGGAAAGACATGAATAAAAAATAATTTAATAGCTTGCAAAAGCAGGGACACTTTCTCTATCTCTTAGTAAACATGTAAAATCTTCCAAAAAGCTTTCATGAACTACCAACATTGGTAGGGAAATCCTTGACAACTCCTTTACAATCCTTTACAGCTTTGTAAAGGATTTTAAAACAGGTGTTTTTTTCTATGGATGGAATGCCTTCCATTAGGTTTATCAAAGATTTAGCACCCACCTCAATGGAGCATCAGATGCGAGTAGCTCAAACAGTTCATCTCATGTGTCTTTCAGACCAGGCCCAACTTACAGTTGCTGTTGGCTTTCTAACTGCCTGGAAGCAATCACTGTATTCCAGAAAACACAAACTACCCAGGGCCTTTCATCCTCTTTCTGCAGATTTCTCCAGAGTCTGCTGACACAAAGACAAATCATTGTTATGTTTATCAAATAAGTTTGACTGTGTTTGGAGCATACAGTGGGAAAAGTCCTAACTGCTGAAATTCAACATCAAAGTTTTGCCAAAAATGTGTGCAACTAAACAACCACTTTTCTTTTAATCTGATAGCTATAATTCAGTTTCCAAAATAGGAAATAAGAAGAGCACTTTGTTGGAAGTACAAATGTTTTAGCAATTATACATGTAAAAGGAAAGAAAATTTTGAAATTTATGTATAGTTTGTTATTATTCCAGCTGAGTGTGGTATCTGTAGCAGGGAATTACTAGAGATTCAATACTTCTGTTTTTTGTTTTTAATTTATTTTTGTTGTTTATATTATATATTTATATGATGTATATTTATATACATAGTATATATGATGTAAAAATATGTATTTTTTACATCATTGCATATGATGTAAAATATTTTGAGTTCAGCTCAAAAGATTAACCATTTGAGCTACTTGCATCTGATGCTGCATTGAGGTGGGTGCTAAATCTTTGATAAATCTAATGGAAGGCATTCTATGGAAAAAATACCTCTGTTTTAAATTACAAAGTTGTAAAGAAGTTGTCAAGGATATCCCTACCAATGATGGTTGTCTGTAGAAGCTTTTTGGAGGATTTTGCATGTTAACTATGGTTCTTCCACCATCATATCACCTATGAACCATCATCTTTGTATCTTTTGTACCAACATTTGTATTTTTATTTAATATCCAGCTGATAGGTTTTCATAGATTCGATGGATTACCAATCCTGGAACATAGAATTTGAAACATAGAATGAACTCATAATTTTAAAATCAGGGCTGAAATCAGTATTTCAAAGGTTTCAGACTGTATCAGACCCCAATATGAGGTTTTTTTTTTACCTATGAAAGGTGGAAGAACATAGATGCAATACAGATAAATCTGAAAATGTGTACTTAAGCCTTTTCTAAGGTTAAATAAAGATTATATTAAATTAGTTGCTGCTTTCTAAAATCAGCACATGAAATACAGGATCCTGTCCCAGCAAATAGATAGGGGAAGAATGTTTAATTCAGTGGCTGATGGGGGAGGGGGGATGGTGGTCAGAAACCCATCTGCTCAGACAGGAAGTTTTTAAGGGGGAAAAATTTCCAGTAAATTTTAATTTAAAAAATGAGCCTTGTTATCACAAATGCATCATATTGATCTTTTCTGATTGCAGAATAATATCCCATTGTGTATATATACTGCAACCTTTTCAACCATTCCTCAGTTTTGAGGCAACATGGATGAATAGAGGGAATCATCTTAGCAAAAATAAGTCAAAAGAAAGACAGAAACCACATGGTCTCACCTATAAATGGGATATAAGGAAAACAAACAAAAGGTCAAGAAAAAATCAAAATAAGCTGACAAGAGAATTGGGGAAAGCAGCTAGGGAAGGGGAGAGGGATGGAAGCACTTGGGGAAGGATAAGCACAAAAGATCGAGGTAATGGTTCATGGGTGTCATGGGTGATATGGTGGGGGCAGAACCCTGGGGATTACAGTGATGTAATATATATATATTATATGACATATATTATATATAATTATATATAGTATATAATTATATTATTATATAATATGTACTATATTTTATATATAATTATCATTATATATTGTAATATATAATATATTATATATAATCACATATATTATATATTATATTATATATACAGTGATGTAATATATATTATATATAGTGATATAATATATATTATATATAATACATGATGTAATATATATAAATGTGCAAACAACAAAAAATTAATAAAAAAGAAGAAAATGGGACATAGAAAGGTCATGAATAGTTGAACAGTTTCTTAAAGAAGACAGAAAGGCTACCTGTGAGAACAGCATTTGTTCCTCTCAAGGACATAGGCTGAGATGATGCAGCTCGTCAAGGCTGTGGGAGGGGCGAGTCTAGCTCTCAGGACCCAGCTGACTTCTTGGTGGGCTGGAGTCCTGTCCCCAGAAAACCGAGAGAAGCCGGTTTGAAGGTGGTGTTTCCTGAAAGAGGGAAGGGACACATTTCCCAGTAGTGAAATCCAGGGAAATCATAGCTTTATTACCTCAGGATTCTCCTAGTATTTCTCCTAGCTTATTATTGCGTGAGCTTTGAGGAGCAGAGCAAACAGTCCAGAAACTGCACATTTGTTTGGAGTCAGGAATGTCTAAAAAGCAGGCAGGCACAGCCCCAAATGTCCGGGAGAAGAAATGCTATGGCCCTTCTTCTTTATGAGTCACCACTGAAAGGAAGATTCATTGGCTGCCATTAACTTCCAAGCAGCTCTTTATTTCTCTATGGCTTCCTCAAAGCTAAATAAGAGGGAAAGCCCTTTGGCATAGCCATCTAGCCCTAAAGAAAATAATAACCCCATCCTTTGTCCTTTGCCAATGCTTGGTTTTCAGTTTTGCATTAGGAATGAGGACAATTTAAGTCTAATTAAACCTCTAAAGAGCTTTTGCATTCAGTGCTCCAAGTCCAACTTGTAATCAAGGCCACTAGAGCTAATGCTATCCTATTCTTGGCTGAACTGCAGCCAGAAATATACCTGCAGCAAGTCCCAGTATTTACACTGAACACTTTTTTCCTCCCAGAAACAGGCCAGGAAGAGTCTCCTTCTCTCCTTCTCTCCTTGAGCTATCGCTCCATGCTGACACTCAGAACAGCCGTCTTGAGGAAGGCACAACACTTTGAAAAGGTGAGATTACATAGGCGTAAACGCAAATTAGTGCCATATGTTGAAGAGCCTTTGTTATTTATGCCTGAACCAGATGCTTCTCTCCCCTACATTATATTTGCAATCAATCACTTTTTAGCTCTTTTTCCTGATGCAATGTCAATTTAATAAAAGAATTGTGCCTCTTTTTTTCTTCAGGACTATGAAAGCTCTTGTGACCAAATAACCTCGCTATTTCATCTCAGAAAGGTTCCCCTTGGAATTAATTACTTTAAAATCAAAGTGTTCCTGAACTCACAGCTCCTTTTCAAAACATCATTGGCACTTCTTCCCAACAGATAATCTTCTATAATTGAATCAAATTTTCAGCATGATGTCCCAGGAAAGAGTCAGAGCAATAAAAATACATGGTGAACCATTACTAGATAACCAAGACAACGAGTTCTTGCCAATTTTCAAAAGAAAGTCTTTCTTATTTTTTATTATGACTTGACATTGAAAAATGGAATTTAAAATGTCCTACTGTGGAGTTAAGCCTGAAGTTTAAATATGAACATATGGGACCCATGAAATTCTACCTAAACTGCAAGGTACATTCATTACCAACATTATGCAAATGTATTGCTTCTCATTAAAAAAATACTAAGTGAAGTAAATACATACATTGCTCTTTTTCAATTTAGAGAGAGCCAACTCTCAAATTATTTTCTCAAATAGTAAAACTGTCAGAGGAACAGTGAGCAGGAAATTCCTAGCCAGAGCTGAATAGCTTCTACACTCCCTGACACCTCACAATGTTAGGGGGGCTATGATGAAATTGGGGTGCCATGGTCCCTAGCATCTGCATTAGAATGGCAGCCATTGTGTGTCCTGAAGAGAGAAGAAAACAGAGAGAGAGCAGAGGAGCAGAAGGAGTGAGCTTTGAGGTGTGGGAGCAGGCAGGGCAGAGGCCCTAGCCTAGACCCAGGCTGAGGAGCCCGGAGAAACATGTTGGAGAGACTCGTGACTCATGTAAGCTGACTTGGAAATTTGGTGATTGAGAACTTGGTTTAACTTTGAAGCTGCAAAGCTTGAAAATTGCCTGGAGACTGGAAGAGGCTTGCTGTGTTGCTGTTTTCATCCTGGGACATCTGAAATGGTTGTTGCTGTTGTATCGAGTGGCTTTTGCTGATTCCAGACCACTTTAGAATTGGAGCTGAAAGAATGCCGAAATTGTGCCTTTTGGAGAAGAATTGACAATGCCATCCTGGTTTCTTCACTGGATTTGAATCTCCTGCTTTTGAAGAATGATCGACAATGCCATCTTAACTTCTGGCTTGGGGTAAGTGGAACTGTGTCTTTGAAGAAGGTATGGTAGTGCCATCTGGGCTTCTTCATTCAACTTGAGGTGGAGCAGCCACCATTTTGTGGATACACATGGCTGCTACAGCCATGTGCTCCTTGGACTAGAGACTAGACTGTGTGGTAAGTTTACCAAAGGGGTTCCTTGTACCCTCAGCGACTTTTGTTTTGTCCTCTTAATAAGTAAATCCATTTTTATCTCCTTTTAAGGTTTATGTGGTCTTGCTACTGCATGCACAGACTAGGAAAAACCTGATATGTGACTGGCTTTATAGGGCCAGCTGCCTCTCTTTGTTTTCTTTTGTTTGTTTTTGTTTTGATTTTTTTGGTCAAATTTTTATTTCTTTTTTAATTTATTTATATATAAATTTTACATCATTGTAATCCCAGGGTTCACCCCCCCTCACCCTCCCCACCATTCCCCCTTTTTTCCCCCTGCCCAAAGTTGTGTACTTCAGTTTGGTGCTTAGCTTGTTTTGACTTTTCCTCATGGTTTTTGTTTATTTTTTCCCTATATCCCATATATTAGTAACACCATTTGGTTTCTGTCTTTTTCTTTTTGACTTGTTTCTGCTAATATGAATTCTCAGCTGCCCCACCTTGTATGTTTTGTTAAGCACCCTGTTTTGCCTGTTTTGTCATCTGTTTTCAACAGGACTACATCCCATCTCCATACAGATAAGACCTTGGCCTCTGAGAGTCAGGTCCCCAAAGCCAAAGATCTGAAACATAACAGGAAGGAGCAGCAAAATGAGATAGAAAACAGCAGAGAGAATAGCCACCAAGAAACAAGAAGCATTGATACAAGCCAAAGGTACTCGGGTAGCCTATGAAGGCAAAAAAAGACTAACGGGCTAAAAATGGACAAACAACAAAAAGAAAGGAGGCAAAGAGACAAGGGGTAATTTCATGGGGATCAACAATTATGCAATCATGTATTCAACAAAATCCAAAAATATGTAATGGCCCACATCCATAAAATGGGCAACAAGTGATGGCGAATATGCAGAGAGAAGGGAACACTCTTACACTACTGGTGGGAATGTAAACTGGTCCAATCTTTATGCAAAGCAGTGTGGAGGGTCCTCAAGTTAATGAAAATGGTACTACCATATGACCCAGCAATTGCTCTTTTGGGAATCTACCCAAAGGAGACTTCAATGTGGGTACAAAGGACACCTGTGCTCAGATGTTTATTACAGCACTATTTATAATTGCAAGGACATGGAAGCAACGAAAATGTCCGAAAACACATGACTGATGAAAAAAAAATATGGTATGTATACACAATGGAACATATACTCATCAATTAAAAATGACAAATTGGATGATTTTATGTAACATGAATGGACCTAGAAGAATTCACATTAGCAGAAACAATTCAAAAAGAAAAAGACAGAAACCAAATAATTATGCTACTATAATGAACATGGGAAAGATAAACAAAAGCCATGAAGAAAAGTCAAAACAAGCCAACAACCAAATTAAAGTACACAACTTGGGGAGGGGGACAGGGTGGGAACGGTCAGGGAAGGGGGGTGAACCCCAGAGATCACAAAGATGTGAATTTTATATATAAATAAATTATTTTTAAAAAAATTTAAAAAACAACCTCAGCCTCCAAGGGTTACAAATTCCAAAAAGCCATTCTGATTTCTTCTTAATGGGGAGCTACTGAGAAGTAGGGACAGAACTAAGCAGACTTGCTGGACTTAAAAGACTGACCACATGCCTGCTTATGTATAGATGGACAGAGACATCTATGGGTTGCTTACCCATTCATCCATCAGCAGATATTTGAGTTGCCTCTATCTTTCAGTCATTTTAAACAACACCACTAGGAGAGTGAGTGTACAAATATCTAGGTTTCTGCTTTCATTTCGTTTGCACATATACCCAGAAGTGGAATTGCTAGATCCTGGAATTCTATTTTTAATTTTTGTGGGTTTACTTTACTCTTTTCCTCAGGGGTTGCCCAATTTTATTTCCCACCAGTGATGGACAAGGGTTCCAATGTCTACATATCTTTGTCATTTTTTCTGAATGGATGTGAAGTGATATCTCACATCTTGATTTGCATTTCCCTAAACACAAGTGATATTAGCATCTTTCCATGTGCTCGTCAACTATTTATATATATTCTGTGAAGAAATGCTATTCAAGTTCTTTACCTATTTTTAAATTGAGTTGGTTGTTATTAATGAGATGTAGTTCTTTATTATATTTATCAAATATTTATTGGATATATGATTTGCAAATATCTACAGACATATAATATTTGCAGGTGTGTGATTTTTTTCCCATTCCTTGGGCTGCCTTTTCATTCTGTTGATATTGTTCATTGATACAATTTCATTTTGATAATGTCCAATCTATCTATTTTCACATTTGCTGTTTGTGCTTTTGATTTCACGTGTAAGGAATCCTTACCAAAGTCAGTGTCACATAACTTTTACCCTGTTACCATCTAAGACTTTTTATGTTTAGGACTTTGATACATTTTGAGTTCATTTTTTAATAGGCTATAAGATTTCAGCTTCATTTTTTTTCTTATGAATTTCCTGGTTTTAATTACTTCTCACTTCACTCAATCTAGCACCAAACTCAGTTCTTTCTGTTCTCTCCTCTCCCTTTCCTTGAACTGTACTTAACATTTTGATTTTGTTCTTTATTCTAGATAAGTCTGCATGTATCTTGTTTTTGTCTCAGTTTCTCACGGGAAGGAAAAGAGTCCTGCGTTTCTCTTCTTGTGGGATTTAAACCTAAAGTCTTCAGAAATGTTATTGATCATGGCAGTGATCTCAATAAAGGTTCAGCAGCAGCAAACAGAAATGATTCTAGTTATCTTAAGTAGAATCCATTGTAGTAGAAGGCCACGGTGTTTGCAAATTCACAAGAAAGGCTAAAGCACTGGGGTAGATGGGGCCTCCAAGAGACCCTAGCAGATCCTCCATCAGAGGAGCTGATATTTCAGTTTTGTTCAAGAAGCGGGGTTCTCTACAAGGGTTCCACTGGAACTGCTGGCTTCTGAGCTGCACCCTCCCTATGACACAGGATCTGGAAAGCACAGCTGCTGCAACAGTAGCTCTAGGATCACACAATGCCTTCTGGATATGAAATAGCAAACAAAAGATGATCCACACTCCATCCCTTCCAACATAAAATCAATGACTAGATACTAAATCTTTTGCAGAAAAATCCACTGATTCCATAGGTGTGTTTGACAGCAAAATATAGAAGTAGCAGCAATATGCTTAGTACCTCACTTCTGCCTTTCAAATCTTATTGGGTATTCAATCTAGAACCTTGACTGCAAAGGAGTTGAGCAAATGTCACTTTTAGCTTTCTGGTCTCTAAAGAAGAGGAAGGCCTACTAGTGGGAGAGCTGGAAGCTGAATGCCAATCTTTCCTACTCCCCATTTTTCTTACCACCATGATGAAGATGATGGTGATCAGTCTATAGTGTGGGTCCATCTCCCCAAGAGTCAGAAAGATTTTCCTTGATTTGGTCTCTAGTCACCTTGGTATGGGATCTGGTTAATGTATGGTTAACGGAGGTTCTGTGAGACTTGTGTGATGTCTGCCACCATTTGAGTTGACAGCATTGGGAGCCCTGAAGACTAAGGAGAAGTTTTTGTCTTTCTGAGTCTTGGCTCTTCCTTAATCCAGAAGAAACCATCACTCCCTAAGCCTTTATCTTTTTTCTGATCAGAAAAAGGAATCACTTCTCTCTTTTAGGACATAGAAGAATGTAGTTTGGAAGACCATGTCCAGGAGTAAGCTTATCAGTGAACATGTCCCCTCAGAGTAAGGATGCCCTTGTCTGGCATGTGAACCAACCCTCCACTTCAGTCACTCTCTGTGATACCTCAGGTGCCTGAACACCAATTACATATCCTGGTCTGTCCCATTATTCCTTAGAATTTACAACCACATAAATTCTCCATAGATATTTTATTAAATTTTGGTCTTTTCTCCTAAAATCTGTCTGATGTTAATTTGTTCACCAGTGCAGTCTTATAACCCAGATTCTTCTGCAGCCCAAATATAAACACATATACACACATACATACATACATATATGTGTACATATATAGTTTGGAGGACTGTGTCCAAGATATATACAAGACAGTAGCCATCACCACCTTATTTGAAGCCTTATGCCCTGGCTCCACAATTTTATGCCTCCTGTTAAATTGAAGGCAATTTTACTATTTCATTCACATTTTACTATTTCATTAAACCAAAATTCCTAGTAAAATCTTAAGGTCAGCGCATGACCCTCAAGTCACATCCCAGAGTCAGCCCTCCCTGCTCCCTCTCCCCATTCTCCATTTTTCCAAGCTGTTGTCAGTAACTAAGTTCTTTATTTGTAGTTTGCATTTTTAAGCCTTATCATAAGGCTATTTCTGCTTGATTTGGTCAGGTCATTCACATAGCATATCAATTCATTGAAAAAAACAGGAGTTTTATTGGTTACATAGATTCATGCATTTGGAAATTTGGACTGATTCTTTTTGTTATTCACTCTCTTACCTTTTCATTAGATTGGATAATGATGATGGAGAGCAAGTGCAAAAAGGAAAGCCTCCAACCACTCCCTTTTCCCATAAATAGTGTCATAGTTATACAATTGTCTATCAACTTTAATCTTCTTGATCCTGAGTTTTTCCAGATAAAAGATACACTCAGCTCAACCTTTCTTTTCTTTCTGTCTCACTGAAAATTTCACCCTGATCTGCAATAGTCCTAGGCAGAAGGTCATGGGTGTGGGCTCTTGGGGGTGTAGGGCTGGCTCTAAGAACCATAAGATTCAGGATCAAATAATTCATTCTAACTGATTTTTTACCACCCTTGAATGAACTTCCTAATATACAGGCTTAATGCTCAAACTGCAAGCTTAGCCCTGATGGTGTCAGTTTTCTCTTAGTGGTGTTAAATGCAGACTGCAGCTAAAACCTCTCAGGTGTGGTAAACATCTGAGCACAGGTGTCCCTTTGTACCCACCTTGAGATCTCTTTTGGGTAGATCCCTAAGAGAGCAATTGCTGGGTCAAATTTGAAATTTATATATAAATAAATTAGAAAAAAAAAACCCTATCAGGTGAACAAAAGAATGACAATCTCTTCAGATAGCAAAAGCAGCAAGGATATTTCAGGAAAGCTCTCTTAAAAGTCTAAGGTACCTCTGTTAAGACCATTTAGAAAACAGATATTCAAGAAAAATCTGAACTGAGGAAGTAAATGACAATGGTCTTTCTACCATCTTTACTGGGGTGTTTCTTGTCTTAGCACATCAGCACAGGACTTGGCATAAAGTAGATAATTTCATGAAAAGAGAAATATCTAGTACATGCATAGGGTTACTGCATCCTCTTCATCCTCATTCCTTAACCCAGCCCAACAAGTTCTACAGGGCAAAAAGGCATCTGATGAATTCTCAGCTGACATTGATTATTTCTTTAACCACGAGTTCATTTTGATACAGCCGAACTCTGTCTGAGAAAGTGAGTCAGTTGAGTTACACAGAAGCAATCCAATTGTTTGTAAAGAAATCAGATGCAATTGAATTGCTTGTTGAGATCTTCAGAGGCAGCCGAATCATGTCTGATAGAGTTGAGAGCAACTCAACTGCACTGGGAAATTTCCTTCTCAATATTCAATTGGGCTTGGAAATGATCATGGCATAACTCCATGGAATGTCACAATTGTAACAATTGTTCTCTGCATACAAGTTAGCCTAGGGGAGACACTTCATAGCAAATTTTGGTGATTAATATTAATCTATTTTCTAGTCATCAAAAATAAATCTGAATGTTCTATGACTATAAAGGAAACAGAAAATAGAAGCTTTCTATTGAAGTTTCACATGATCCAATATCCCACTTCCACATATTTACCCCCAAATACAAAAACACTAATTCAAAGAGGTATATGTAGCCCCATGTTCATCATATCATTATTCACAATAGCCAAGAGCTGGAAACCATCTAAGTGCCTATTAATATAGAAGATGTGGTTAATATATATATATTAAATGGAATATATATATAATATATAAATAATATATATATTAAATGGAATACTACTTAGCTATAAAAAAGAAACCCTGCCATTTAGAATAACATGGGTAGATCTAGATGACATTATGTTTAGTGAAATAAGTCAGACAGACCAACTAAACAAATGAACTAATAAAGTTTTAGACTAAAGAACCAAATTAGTAGTTACCAATTGTAGAGAGGGGTAGGTAAATACAGTAAACGTGCCCAATTGTAGGGTAAAGGATAGAATTAGACTTCTAGAAACACAGAAATAAACACAGAATACTCAGATTTTGCTTTAGTAAGTACACCTGAAACTTGCATAATGTTATAGCATTAAACACATACAATTTATAAGAGAAAACATGTTTTTAAAAGAAAGCTAGGGGATGTTTTTCTAAAGAAATGTGTATTTTCACAGTAGAAGTCCAAAGCAGACACCTAGTGGAGGTTGCAAATTTCATACACCTATACTAGGGTGTTTATTACAGCACTATTTACAATAGCCAAGACATAGAAACAACCCAAATGCCCCCAAACAGATGAACGGGTCAGAAAGTTGTGGTCTATGTACACAGTGGAATATTTTTCATCAATCAAAAAAGACAAGCTTATGTCACTTGCAGCAACCTAGGTGGAGCTAGAGGGAATCATTTCTAGCGGAAATAAGCCAGAAAGAAAAGGAGAAATACAGGATGATCTCACTTATATGAGGGATATAGGGAAAACAAACAAATAGACAAAAATAATCTAAAGCTGTCAACAGAACTGAAGAATAGAGCAAAGGGGGGGGAAGGGGGAGAGAAAAACTAGGGGAGGGATGGGCACAAGAGATTAAGATGGTTCATGGGTGTTAAGGTGTTAGGAGAACCTCAGGGTAGACAATGATGTAAAGTACAATCAATTTTTTTAAATAAAATTATAAAAAAATTTCAGTCCTAAGGTTGGAGGAGGCTTTCCAGCAGAAGGGCAATGAATCTCAGAAGACTTGAGAGTCCTTTCCTGCAAACCTACCAATCCAAAAGGAGTGTTCTGTTCAGGATCTGTGAGCAAATGTAGTTCAACTCAGAGAATTCTATTTTTATCTATTAAGAGGCAGAGCATGAATTTGATAAAATATGTGAAGCATGAATTAGAAGTGGATTTCACAGAAGTGGATTTTTAATTCTTTGTTCTCATCTGATTTTGAAGGTCCCCTAGATTTCACCCTGGCTTGTGTTCCTGCTGTGTTTTTTTTTTTTTTTCTGACTCCTTCAAGTTTTACAAGAACTAACTGAATCCAAAGAGGAGTCAGTGCTTTGGGTGGGGAGAGGACCTTATTACCCCATGTAGTTACCATAATAACCTATTTCCAATAAAACTATCTTGCAGGCAGATTGTTTCTGACAGCTAAGGTCAGCACCTTCACCATGTTTCTCAAAACCAACCATCCTTGGGTAAATTTCCATTTCTATCTTCCAGTGATCCATGTCTCTCCTCACCACATTTACTAAACTGTACTCTTAAATCTTTCAGACTCCTACAGCTATAGAGAATGGATGGTGACTTACAATGCTAGCCACCCTGTATATTTGAATTGTGGTAAGTCTCAGAATCTTAAAGTCATTAAACATGAGCATTGAGATATCAGACCCCAGGAAGAAGGGGTCAAATCCTGATGTAATTCTGTATTCTCAGTGTTGGCTCCATGAGCATATTCAGTTGTACACCAATGATATGTGAACTTTTCTATGTATATATAGAGTGCAACCATCCTTGTTGCCCATTGTCAGGGAAGCATCAAGTTCACCAATCTGCCTAGGTTCTGTTAGGAGTCACATGTGGGAAAGAAGAAATGAGATGAAAGAGACTGATGGTGATCTGTGAGGCCAGCTCACAGAACGGGGATCCTGGGAAGC
The DNA here is from genome assembly GCA_004024945.1 of Uropsilus gracilis. NCBI lineage: Eukaryota > Metazoa > Chordata > Mammalia > Eulipotyphla > Talpidae > Uropsilus > Uropsilus gracilis. The sequence continues at coordinate 24,896 of PVHY01015913.1, forward strand.
ATGTCCAGTTGCAACTTTAATGAAGTTATGAAGCCCCTTATATACCCTGGCAGAGAAATGATCACAATGAGCTAATGAGGAAGTAGTAATCTGATTCCCAAGCATACCTGACATACAGCAGGGGTACGGGTGATAACAGCAGAATTTACCTGTGGGGTAACAGTCATTACTAATAGGTCATATGTCTCTTGGGACATTCCAACGAGGTTAGGAAGCTAGGTTACAGGTGAGAGACGTGCTGTTATCCACCCTCTAGAGTGCCAGAGGGGGCTAGATAGATTAAAACTGTTCTTTTTATCTAAAGCACATCTCTCAACCTGCTTCCACATTCCACAGGTTCTTTATTGGCTCCAGCAGATACACAGACACACCAGGCAGGACAGGCCAGGGTCATGGCCAAAAGCAAGCAAGCTCCTTGCCTCCCAAGGTGAATTGAAGGGAAACCCATGAACCTTCACATGCCTTCTCTAGATCTTTGTCTCTGTCTCTGTCTCTCAATTCCTCACTCTTTCTCTGGCATTCTCTCATGCTCTTTCTCTCGGGTAATGTTGCCCTTTTATCCTCGCCTACCAGACCCAGGTGAGCTTACTCACGCATGAGCAGACCCACTAGGCCAGGCATATACACAGTCCTGGGGAGGGCGCAACACCCCAGGTGTTGATTTTACATGCTAATAGAGGAAAAAGCCTGACCAACTCACCCTACAGTATATTCTAATTCAGTGTTTTTAAATACAGGAGAGAGATAAGGATGTCTGCATTACTGTTGGGTAGAGAAAAGAACACAAATTGAGAGATGTCAGTGGCTAAAGCAATGACTTGATAATTAACAGAAGATGAGTTAGGGAGACAGGAGTCAGAGCATTGAGGATGCCAGGTGGCTCAGAGTGGCTTTAATCAACACAAGGTTTGAGCAGGAAGAGAGCTGGAGGAAGATAGGTTTGCAGGGAGGAAGATAATGGCATATGTTGAACTACAGTCATTGAGGCAAGAGACAGCTTCAAATAAGGGTCAATGTCTTAGGAGAGAAAAGGAGGCTGGAAATAGACACAGATCACTAGAGTATCCCTGATCAATGAAGCAATGTCAGTTGAGAATTATCCAGAAGAATGTATTTAAATGTATTCTTGAGAAGTAGATGGATGTTGGGTCCTTGGGGAGGATCCATGGTACCTATAGAGATAGATATCTATGTGTCTGCAGCCTGAGTTATCATATGTCTATATCTATTAGCCAGCTATAAAGAAAGAAGAGAGAATGAAGCCATGAGAAGATCAGAGAAGGGTGATCAATAAAACCAGTTATAGTAGTTTTTTAGAAATCAACCATTTTGGCAATATCTCAAGATGCTCTGCTGGGATACCACAGGCAAAAAACATTTCTCTCCTTCTCTACCTGAAGAGTGAAGGAAATGGATTAAACCTGACATAGAGTCAACATTTTTAACAACGATCATGAACACACGTCAGGTCATCAGCCAATCAGGAGGGATAGCAGGACATAAACACCTTCCCAAGTCAGCCCAGTGCATGCTAGCTGAGTCTACACCTCCCGGTACCCTCACTGACTACCAATGTAAGGCATATAAAAAGATAATGCATAAGAAAATTGTTTTATGACCAGTCCTCCTGGATTTTATTCCTGGCTTGATGACGTTTGAACTGTGTGATCTTGGTGTGGTTACTAAACAGCTCTGGGTCTGTCTCCTTTTCTAGGGACTGTGAAGATAATGACAGAATTGTGAAATACATACATTTTTTTAAGTGTTTGGAATAATGGTTGGCATGCAAAGAAAGAATACTGACAGATGTTAGAGTTTAATGTATTTCTGCAGAGTAGCAGAAACCTCAGGAAAACCTACCTTTGTGTATATGCAAAACTGCATCTCACTCCTTCTAATGCAATGATGCATTCAGGCAACCATGATCTCCTCCTGGAAAAACTCCTAAATTCAATTAGCATCCTCAGTTCAACTAAACAAACTATGGGAAAAATTCCAACTGCTTCACATACTTTATTTAGATGATCTCAATAAGGGGAAAATATCCTTTGAAACTCGCAACAGACACATTTTATGGTTGGAACTACAAAAATTTCAAAGGCTTTTGCTTTTTTTGGAACAAGGTTTGGGGGATTTGACTAAAAATGCTATTTGAGAAGTGGGATTTGGAAGGAAGAAACACTTTATTTGTGGTGCAACTGTTCCATCTCCATATCCTGAAGTGGACTTTTGCCTGAGTACTTGCTCAGGGTTTGTTTATAATGATGTTATTTTACAGGGAAAGCAAAGGGGCTCTTAAATCACAAATGCAAGGGAAAATTTGCAAAGATACTTTTGAATGTGCAAAGACGAGATCATGAAGCTTTCAGATAAATCAGTTCATCTATACAATCTTTTACAATTTGTGAAAACTCATGGAAATTAAAACAAGTCTTTAGAAGACTAGCTTAGGAGTCATTTCTTATGAATGATAAGGAAATTGATTACAAACCGGTATTTCCAGGGTTCTCCCAGAACAATGTGGGCAAACAGAAGAGGAGATCAGGATAGTGAGTTCCAAGATGAAGGACTGAAGTGTTACCTTTGTAGACTGATCTGCCCCAACCACTCAGTATCAAATGCTCCACCTTACTGTTCTCCAACCTCACATTCTCTTTAATCTTTAGCACCACAACTCTGATCTTGACAGATTTTAAAGTGTCCATCTTATACACCTATTGATCATTTTCTTCTCTAATTGGTTACTTTCACAGCTATGGCTAATAATAGAAAAACAAACAATCTGTTCAATTGTAGAACAATTAAGTCATTGAGGCAAAATGGTCGATCAAGATAAGTCAAATTAAATCAAGGATTTAGTGACTATGGAGTTATTGACCTGCGTTGTGGTCAGTATATTGATCACTGAATCATCTGATTTAGACACCAGGTGACACTCTCTGAATCCTTACTCTCAATGACAAGAGAGAACTTTGTAGTGTTAATAGGTGATGAATTTTAATGAGAAGCTTGTAGCTATCATTCACCCAGGAAAAGGAATTTAAGGAAAAGATAGAAAGAAAGAAAGAGGGAGGGATAGAAGGAGACACACTGACAAGCAGTAAAATACACACACATGTGTGCACACACACACACAGGACCTACATCTCAAATCAAAACAAAGCAGAACCCAATTTCCTAAAATCCAAACCACTTAAGCGAAAATGAAACAGGGCCTTTATTTTTTTTTCATTCTTTTATTTATTTTTTATTATATATATATTTTATTTAACATCATTATCTACCCTGGGGTTCTCACACCACCTTATCACCCATGAACCATCTTAGTCTTTTGTGCCCCTCCTACCCCTAACTCCCCAGCCCTGCCTCATGCTATATGCTTCAATTTTGCTAAAAATTCATTTAAAATTTTTCTTGTCTGTTTGATTGCTTGTTTCCCTTTGTCCCTCACATAAGTGAGACCATCCAGCATTTCTCTTTTTCTGTCTGGCTTATTTCTGCTAGCACGAGTCCTTCTAGCTCCATCTATGTTGCCACAAATGACTTAAGTTTGTCTTTTTTGATTGATGACTAGTATTCCACTGTGTACATATACTACAGTGCTCTGATAGATTTGTCCATTTGGGGGCATTTGGGTTGTTTCCATGTCCGGGCTATTGTAAATAGTGCTACAATAAACATCCAAGTACAGGTATCTTTTTGGATTAGAGTTTTGTAACCTTTGGGTAGATTCCTAGAAGTGAGATGGCTGAATAGAATGGTAGCCTCATGTTCAGTAGTTAGAGGGTCCTCCACACAGCTTTCTATAGCGGCTGAACCAGTTTGCATTCCCACCAGCAGTGTAAAAGTGTCCCTCTCTCTCCATATCCATGCCAGCACTTGTTGTTGCCTGAAACAGGGCCTTTAAAGGATATAAAGGAACCTGTAAGCAGGACCAAGGCAGTTCCTGAGTATTTTTATTAGGAAGAAATATAAACTGTCCAGCCACTGGCTACATGACTGAAGAGTTTTCTCAAAACTGGTTTGACCACAGTGCACTAAAGTAGATAAGTAGAAGAAAGTCTTGAGAAAAAAATGTGAGCTATTTTGTTTGCTTGATATCAGCTCTCTGTGGCGGTAAATGGACAAATGGAGCAGACCAAAGCCAGGTCAGCAGAGCCCCTTCTACAAGCCAAGAGGGACTTTTCAATCTTCTCAGTCATGGTTATTATTATTCTTCATGGACAGAAAAAATCCTGTGCAGGAATAAGAGATTTTCTTGCAGGGGTCTGGTTGTATTGGGTTAATATTAGTTCTGCTCAGGTTACTGGAAAAGATTAGCATCAAGGGCCAAAAATGAAAGCTGGTCATGGGAAGGGAGAAAGGATTCATGAATTGACCTCTTCAAGGTAGAGTGATGAAAGAGGGAGACAGCAAAGGGAAAGTCCTTTCATGTCATAAATGGAGTACCTTTCAGGCTTTGTGGGTATTGAATGGTAGAAAGATTCAGAAAGTAGCATCTTAGCAATATGGGCCAGACTCTTTACCAAGCATTTTACATATTTTTTTTCATTTTAGCTTCACAGCAGTCCGATGTGGCTCCTACTATCATTCTTGTCTTGCTGATGGGAATATTAAGCTCAAGCCCAAGCCGTCCATAAGAAGTGGAGCCTCCTCAAACAAGTGAAAGTGGAACAACCATTCGACCCAGAAATCCCACTACTGGAATCTTCCCAAAGGACACAAAATCACTAATTAAAAAGGACACCTGTACACGCATGCATACTGTTTTGCAATTGTTTGCAATTGCCAAGATATGGAAACAACCCAAATGCCCCAAACCTGATGAATGACTGAAAAAGCTGTGGTCTATGTACACACTGGAATAGTATGCATCAATCAAAGAAAACAAAATCATGTCATTTTTAGGAACATGGATGGAGCTAGAAGGAATCATGTTAGCAGAAATAAGCCAGAAAGAAAAAGAGAAATATGGGCTTGGTCCCTTGGTTATTTAAGGGATATAGAGAAAACAAACAAATGCTTTAAAAAAATTGAAAACTGTCAATAGAACTAAAGCATAGAAAAAGAGAGGGGGAGGAGAGAGAGAATGGGAGAGGAGGGATAGAACAGGGGTGGGGGAGGGCACAGAAGACTAAAATAGTGCACAGGTGGTAAAGTGATGGGAGAGCACCAGGGTAGACAATGATGTTATATATGTATGTAGATATATAAGTACAAACAATAAAAAGTAAATGAAAGAAGGAAAAAGAAGTGGAGCCTGCTGCTTCTGAAATCCCTGTTCCCGTGCAATAACCACCAACAGGAGAACACTTCAAGAGTTCTCAGATCCTAGTCTGCCATCAAGGTTGGACCAACCCAAACTTGGAGAAAATAAATTCCCAGGCATCCCTAATTATCTCACTCCCTGGAGAGGGCAAGGGGAGAATGGGTAGGAGAAAGCCTAGGTGGGTCGCTTTAGGCAGAACCAGAACACAACCTGGACATGGGTGATCCTGTGTATATGACAAGAGACAAGGGGGTCTGTTTCCTTCCCAGCAGCATCTATGGCCATGGTTTCACTTTTTAAGCATGATGATTGATGTTCTTTCCTGCCAATGAAAAGCCATAATAATCATTATGGTGATGATAAAAACCAAAGATCTGCTTGATGAGATTCACTTGAGGGAAACAAGTGAGGTATTAAGGAAAGTAAGAGGCTGTCTCAGATACAAAGAACCTGGAAGAAAAAAAAATAAGAGCAAAGTGGGAAGGAAAAGGACTAGCAAGGGGCTACATAACTCAAACTACAAACAGAAGGTGGGCTGGAGTAACTGACCTCAAGGAGATGTGTAGACAGGTGATGAGGGACTAATTAGCCTGAGGAGTATAAGTGGAAGATGGACTCCACCTACCGTCTCCTCTCCTACATAGAAATGAAAGTTAATCTGTTGGCAGGAAGCAAACAAAACCTCTCGATCTCCGAGTGCACTTGGATTTGTGCAGCCCTGCCCCAGTTGATTATAAATAATTTCTGAGTCCTCCACCTTGTCAACAGCCATGTGACCCCCTAGCTTCATCATGCATACAGCAGGGGAACAAATGAAAATCAAATGGGAAAAGGCAGGAGAACTACTTGCTGTGTATCAAGAGACAGGGGAAGCAAAAATATAACCTTGTAATGAAGTGATTGAAAGATTGTTAAGACAGCCCATGTACAAGATAAATCATCATCTCAACAACGTGATTGCCTGGTTCCTTGGCAGACAATACACCAGGTGAACTCCTTTTCAGAATGAAGCAATCTTGTTCTAAGACAAGAACAATTTCCCTACATATTGCAGAGGAAGTGAGAAATGGCACTTCGGATAAGGAATTGAAAGTACCTGTCAGATGCATTGTTATAGCACCCCCCCACCACTCTTCCAAACTCTGGAACCTACCTAGAGAATTCTCTTTGCTGCTCAGTCTGATCCAGCCCCTCAAACTGATTGGGGTGCTGTGGTGGTGAAACTAGGGGACCATGGCCCTCAACATGATGGTGCTGCATTAGAATAGCAGTCATTGTGCCCTGGTGGGCGGAGACTTGGAGAAGGAAAGTCAAACCTTGTGAGAGAAACAGAGTAAGGGGATTTAAGGAGGAGAGGAGAGAGCTAGAAAGCTGTAGAAGGGAGAGAGCAGAAGAGCAGCAGGGAGGCTCGAGGCCTTGGAGCTGCTACTGCTATGTATGACAGCAGGGCAGGGAAGGAAGCCACATGGTGGGTTTCCATCTCCAGCCTGGCTGGTGAGGAGCACAGAGAAGCATGATGGAGAAACTTGCGACTTGTGTCAGCTGACTTGGAAACATGGTACTTGAAAACTTGTTTTAACTTTGAGACTGCAAAGTTTGGGAATTGTCTGGAGACCTGAAGACACTGTGCTGCTATTTTCATTGTAAGGAGTCTGAAGTGGTTGCTGCTGTTGTATCAAGTGAGTCTTGATGGTTTCAGGCCACTTCAGAGTTGGAGCTGTGTCTTTTGGAGGAAGAGCAACACTGCCATCTTGATTTCTTCATTGGATTTGAATACCTCACTACTGAAAGAGGAGCAATGATGCCATCTTGATTTCATTTGGCTTGAAGTGAATAGCTGTGCCTTTTGAAGAAGGAGCAATGGCACCATCTTGGCTTCTTCATCTGGCTTGAAGGTAGAATGTCCGCCATTTTGAGGAAGCACATGGCTGAGGAGCCATGTGCAGTTTTTAGATTAAAGACTGAACTGGTAGGTAAGATAATCAAAGGGGTACTTTGCATGCCCAGTGAATCTTACCTATTTTGTCTTTTTAATGAGTAAATCTGTTTCTGCCTCTACTTAAGACTAGTGTGGTCTTACTACTGCTCACACAGGCTGGGACGAACCTGATGAGTAGCTGGGTTTAAAGGGCCAGCTGTTCCTGTTTGTAAGTTTAGTTAAGTATCCTGTTTTGCCTGTTTTGTTACCCAATTTCAAAACAGCCCCTCAAACTGGGGGGTGAGGAGGTGGATTGGGATATGGAAAATAGGAATCTAGCTGGAGCTCACCAAAAGCCCTGTTAGTCTTAGGGAACTAAAGAGTTGGAGTTCCTTTGCAGCTTGTCTGAATAAAGTACACCCATGGAGTTGTCCCATTTTTTACTATTTCTTCCCAGGAGCCCAGCCACATGGCTTCAGCCTGGGCTGACTGTGGAATTCTCTCTCTCTGCACATGCAGTGTCTTGGCACTTAAGTGGAGTTTGACTGATGGTGAAATTGAGTGTGAATCTCAAGCAGGCCATTTCCTTTGACTACTTCAGGGAAATGCTCTAATGAGGATTTTTAAAACCAAAGAAATAGTGAGTCAGTCATTAGCCCGAAAGAGTGACTGTCGTGGCAGGCATGCACGGATTTGGGCCATCGCTGAGTTATTATTTATACATTGCGATGTAACAGCTTATTTCCAAAAGCACTAAAATTGTCTGATAAGTGCAAGTGCCTTAATTTGGGGAGTATCCCTCAACCACAGCCTGGGGATCTATTTTATTAACTCCATTTCGAGCTAGAGAAAACGAAGGCTGAGGAAGGTTAGTGTCTAGCTTCTGGTCACTGAGCAAATGAAGATGTAAATTGGTCATGGACTCATGCCCCTGCCTTCCAATCCTCAGCTGTTTCTATTCCATTAGGATAAATGAGACATACACAAAACTGTCTTATTGCAGCTGTACGGTGGGGTCTGGAATACATGGATGGAGCCATGAGCAGAGGAAAGATGTGAAGTTACAGCTTGGAGCAGCATGGCTATGGCCTGCTAGTAGCTACCTTCCCTGGCCTCCAGGGATGTGGAAACAGGAAGGTGTCAGTCCTGTGGTGATAACACAAGGCCTTTGCTGCAGCCTGGAGTTGAGTGTCTCTATGAAAGTTCTGGAAATTCCTTTCTCTGCCACCTTCCTGGTTACCAGGGAGAAGTGGGTGGCAGGTTAGGTAGTAGGACATGAAATGCACCTCTCAGAGTTGGGATCCTAGGTCAGTCATTTACTTCTTACCTGGACACCAGCAGTCTGCAGTAGCCCATCTGCCCCAGCATAACCTGGAAACCTGTTAGAAATACAGAATACCTGGTCTCAGGTGAACTCATTTATGGCTATTAGCAAGCTCTCTGGGTGACTGGTCCATGCTTTCAAATCTAGGGCAAGACACAATCTGATAGCAGTTAGGTGTAGATGCTGGATTTATAGCACCTGAGTTAGAATCCTGGTTTTTCATTTAAATCACCTAGGCCACTTCAACTGACACGAGGTCAGTTCCTTAGGCCCTGTTCACCCATCTCTGAAATCCAGGATAATAGGACAGTCTGAATCAGGGGATGTGCTTAAGGATTCAGTGAGAGACTGTTGTAATGAGGCTCCCAGAGATGATTCACACCATAGCAACAATGCCTGGGACACAGTATGTGCTCAACACATGTGCCTTCATGTTCCTTCTTGCAACTCACACTACTATGACTTCATAAGGAAAATATTGAAAGGGAAAACATACTGACCATTCTTGGACCCCCATTTCTTTAGAAAGACCCTGTCCTGAATCATCTTAGCAGAAAGAAGTAAGAAAGGAAAAACAGAAACCAGATGGGATATAGGGATAATAAACTAAAGGCCAAGAAAAAGTCAAAATAAGCTGACAACAGAACTGGGGGCAAGCAGCTATGCAGGGAAAAGGGGGAAGGGAAAAATCAGGAAAGGGAGGAACACAAGATCAAGATGAAGGTTCACGGGTGATAAGGTAGGGGGAGAACCCTGGGGAATGCAATGATGTAATCTATTTATATATATATATATATATATATATATATATATATATATGTGTGAGTGTGTGTGTGTGCATAAATATGTAGACTGTTGTCTACATAACTGTTGTCTACAGAATGATTGATAGAAAATAAAGTAATATCATAATAGGCACCAGCACCTGGGTGTGGAGACCACGTGCGAGACAGGTGGGCTCCCCACCTGCAACAGCCCGTGGCCTTTCCCAGGCGGCGTCAGGGAAATACCCAAGAGGTAGGCAGATTGACCATTTGCATCTCTATGGACCCTGGCTGATCAGCCTAACCCCAGATCAGACTGAGTTGCTAAAGGGGGAAGGGGAAGGAGCCGCACCTGGCGTAACCGTGCCCCGCACCGCCACCGACCCCAAAGTCCTGGGAGTGGACTGAGACTCTCTCGGGGACGGGAGTCACCTGCAGAGGGGTCTCCAACCCGCCTGAGAGGAGCAGCTAGCGTGCCAGCACCTGGGTGAGGAGACCACGCGCGAGATAGGTGGGCTCCCCACCTGCAACAGCCCGTGGCGTCTTCCGGTACAAAAAGCACATAAGCAGCAGTAAATACGACTATATAGGCTTCAACATGCCTACTACTAGAGCGGTAGTCACCCAATACATAGAGCAGATCCAAAAGGAAAACACAGGAAAAAGGAAGAACACAAACACTCAAGCAAGCCCTAAGAAAAATAACTCACCACCTAAGGATAAACAATTTGAAAAAACCAACATGGAAGACATCGAAGAAATGCTCCTTATGTCAGACA